>JAQIXO010000054.1:0-54232 GCA_034700305.1 Protaphorura armata
AATGAAATGTGATCATACGTACATGCTCAAAAATTAAATCAAAATTACGAAGTACTATATAAATGATGTTGAAGAATGTAGTCCCATCTGGAATTCTTCTTTACTACATTAACCTGCAACCATCCTTAAACCAAATGAATAAAAATCTAATCTCCATTAAAATATGGGATTTTTAATCGAGGAAAGTTGCATTTTTCATTCTTCATGAACTTTATTGGGCTGCGGCTGGGTAGAGCGTATGATTTATTGGCGTTTGAAAGTTTGGATCCTAGCCTCGAATACACTACGACGGCACTACACAGCGCTTGTCTCCCCAAAATATATTTACGGTTAGAATGTCAGGTCAGGATCCAAAGTACAATGAAATCTTCGATCAGCTTGGCAGCTTGGACTTGGAGCTTGCGAGTTTTGCTCTTGACTTTCTCCACTTCACCTGTACATATTTCATTCACATTTTCGGTTTAATTTTATATGTTCATTATACATAGTCGGAACAGGAGAACAGGACAGGGGTGTTGTTATAAAAAGTGAGATATACATTTAGAGAATGTGAACATGAATTTAGTAGTATTAGTAGTTTCAGTCAGTACAATTACTGCCAATCATACTGCCGGAGAGTACGTGAACGCATGAGATACTTTAGTAATTTAGTAGCTATGAATTATAGGTTCTGTATTGACGAATATCTTTTTACAGTTCTCTGGTTTGAAATAAATGTCTAAATAAAATAATAAAATAAATAATATTTTGGTATATTTTGGAATAAGGAGAATTAAGCAAAATTGAACACATAATCGAAAAAGCATTCATTTTTTAATGGAAACGGGAAATATGAGAAATTTTGACTTACCCACTACAGCTTCTCTTACAATACGTGGTTTCGCGGAAATTCTCTGAATTTTTGAACTAGTTGAACTTTGAGACTTCTAAATCTTCCAGTTTCAGAGAGCTTGTGGCTTTTGTGATATTTTGTATTTTTGTATCCAGCAGTTCGATTACTCCTGAGATTATTGTTGGTCAGTTTATTACAAAGAAATTAAACTGCGGTATTTGACCGCGGTGGAAAGATGGAAGAACTTTCCACACTTTTATTCCTATCTTTGTCCCTTGTCTACGTTCTGGTAAGTGTCAGAATTTATGGACAAAAATTTTCAAAAAAAAAAATAAAAAATTTAATATTTTATCACCCGTATGAATTTTATTTAGATTTCCTGTGTGAAGGGCGAGTTGTCGGCTGAAGAATGTTTGAAACTTGGATTCAACCGAATGAATTTACAGTGCTCTTCTTGTGATCTTCTTCCAAAATATGAACTGAACTCTTTGGAGTAAATAAATTTTATTACATACTTTCCATTTATCGAAATCGCTGTGTGAGCCAATACCAATAATCCAAATTTTCTATATGCTTTCTATAGAGAGTCATGTTATCAATGTTGTCAGTCGTCCGATTCGGGAGACAAAGAAAAACCTAGCGTTAAACAATATCCAAAGGCAACTCTCGAAGTATGCGGATGAAAATTGGGAAGCTTCCCACAGGTCCAAGGTATGTTTACGTAAAATTGTTATGAACCACCCTGTAAACTTACACACTTGACTTGACAAAAAAATTAACTTTGTACAATTTTTTGTGTAGCTTTTGTGAAAAGCGACAGACCGGGGAAGTTTCCAAATCTTCAAGTGAAATACCTCGGAGGTCAAATGCCTCAAATTCGCCTTTTTGATGCGGAGGTCAGTTAATAGTACATATTCAGTTAATTATGAAATGATTAACCCATTCAAAAAAATCTTTATCTAATTATCCATATATACAGGGTGTTGCTCAAGAGACTTTATCAATCACTAAATGGGACACCGATACCATTGTTGAATTCCTTCAAACTTATTTGGAACCCTAAAGCATACCGTCTACCGCATGCAGCTTGCTGATGATTCACCACCATAAAAGATTCCATTATCAATAAGAAAAATTCTGCGTCAGAATTATGTGCCCTGTGATCTCTGTAAATTCGAAAGAATTCACTGAGGCCGTTAACAAGAATTTCAACGAAATCAATCATTCGTGAATCCGAAGTCATAAAGCATTAGATGTTGGGCTTTGGATGATTTTTTTTGTGATTGAGAAAATACGACATCATATCGTTTGAAATGAAAGGAGACTGGACCGAACGTTGGATTCCTTTATGTTTCCAGAGATCACTGTTCACAAAAGTTCATCTTTTATCATAGCCTTCAATTACAAATTGTTAAACTCCTCTAAAAAGTGTTTACAAAATTATTTACATACAATTGAGATGATTAAGTAAATTCACTGTTTCAAAAAGAATCTTTTTTTATTTAGTGAAAGCAAATTTAATATGACCTACAAAGACTATCCAATAAAGGTTAAAGTTTTAAACAATATTACAATTTACACGCGAGCACGTGAATAAATGGAAGGTTCCACAATATAATTTTGGGTATTAACTAAAAACAGTAGAATATATAATTAGATTTCATGCAGCATTGTAAATTATAGAGCGCAATTCGCAACACTTACTTAGCTAGTCTAAATCTAATTAGTAATAGTACATATTATCTGCTTTTCTGTTGATTTTTTAAGTATTCCTCCTCAACACCTCAACTAATATGGAACATTTCCTAATTTTCTAATCGATTCAAATAACATGTCTTGTGACGAAATGGGTTAATTTCGAATGCGTGGATTAGGAATAAGTCAATAAGTGGATGGAGCTACTAAGAAGTATAACCCAAGCCCCAAGCCTAGTCATGGGTCATGTCCAGTCAATCTGAAACAAACAGTGGAGAGGAAATCGTACACATGAGACATGAAGACATGATAGATACAAAAGATTGAAGCAGGTATGGGTATGGGGCGCACAGATGAGAGGGACGCCTTTGCAGATCTTTCTACATCAATTCATATCCGAAAAGAACCCACATTAGCAGTAATTGTGAAAAAAACATAACGAGGTTAGTTAAGTAATTGGGCTTCGGTTTTAACGGAAACCACGACCCCTCCCCCTAGATCTTTCAAAACCAGCCCCACCGCGGCGTCCCGCTCCACCTGTGTTCCCACGGACGACACCACGTGCTCTTCCCCTTGCTCCTTGTGGTTGCTGTAATCAATAAAGCCCAAACAGAACTTCAAATCAGAATCCTTTAATCACTATTACCATAACCTTGTATTCCATCTGTAAACAACAATTTCATTTAAGAACACGGAAAATTAATCATAGTTCATTCTTTACCCGATTTGGCGTATTGTTCCCCCCACGTGCTTGTGATGGGGTAATCCCACCTCTAGAACAGCGAGCCTTCCCAGCCCCAACAGGGGATCCTTTCGCTACACTCGGAGGTGGTGCCATAGCATCTGCTATTTTTACAGGCTCAGCTAGAGGAGCTGCTTCAGCTTCTACCTCCTCTGGTTTCGCCTCCACTTTTTGAGGAATCGCCTCAACAACAGCAGCTACTTCAACTTTTGGAGTGACTGCCCGCTGAGGTGATGGCCGTCCCTTCCTTGGAGAATTCTCAGCAGCTGGGACTTCTTTAGCTGGTGAAGAGTTGGCTTGTTCGTTGGGTACTTCAACACCATTCTCATCGTCACCTGCGACCTCATCTTCTACAACGTTGTATTCGTCGTCTCCGTTCATTTCGTCATCGTCATTTATGGTAGGATCAACTCCGTTGATCTCATCGATTACTTCCATATGATCTGCATCCAGGTTTTCGGTACTTTCCTCCTTGTCGGCAGCAGCCGAATCTGTAAACACGATCAACAAAATTTAACTCACGCATTTGGCCTGCAAATCGGAACTAATTCAAACTTAATGTTAAAAATATGAATATCGATTTACTAACCATTTGCTTGTGAAGTATCCGCAGTACCAATTTCTGTTTGTACTTCGTCTTTTTTCTTATTCTTCGCTTCTGCTGCAGCCTTTTCTTTTTTCTCTTTCTCAGCAGCTTCAGCTGCCGCTTTCTCTTCTGCCTTTTTAGCTTCCTCTTTCAGCTGTTCACGATGTTTTGTCTACATAGTTTTCAGTGACACGATTAAATATTTTTATACCTGTATTTGTATGGTCCACAGGATATCCATTCGACACATCGTGTCGTAAAATGACTTACCAATTTTCGAAGAAAACCACAGTAAGAGCCAAAATGTGCCTGTGACTTGCAATGAGCCTCCACCTCTTTTGGAGAGGAAATGTAAGACCGACATATTTTGCAAGAAAATCCGCTTACATCATTGATGGCGTTAGCTCCTGAAACAAAAGAATGTGACCATAAGAATATGAACGCCCACACTTGGAACACTTTATCTGAAATCGAAATGTTTTAAAATTACCATATGACACCGATGAATCATAATTCTGTGGAATGACAATCTCCTCATTTGGACCAATTAAGTCTTGCATTTCACTGTCGAGAATCATTTTCAAATCTTCCCTAGATGGGATTTTCCAGTTAGCATTTCGAATTGAAATACAATTCGGGACATGCTCCTCTTTGTTCATGTCAAGGTAAACTGCAAATAACTGATCTTGAGTAATGGAACACTCTTCAGTTAAGTCTCTTCCCTCTTGCTTCAGTTGCAAAAGTTTTTTCAAGTGTGCAGCATCCGTAAGATGATTCACCCAATCCAGCCGATTAGTAAAGTTCGTGTCGCAAATTCGGCACGATGGGTGTAGAAACTCCTTCAACACCTGTTTGCACATTTAAGAATATTTGTTATGAAGTCGGTAAATTTTTAATTCTGATTAAAAGTTGTTCAGTACAGGTAAAATTCTTAGAACTAACCCTATGTCCAAGACTGAGCTTATGCGTGCCCCAATTAACCGCGTAGTTGCAATCACACATTTTACAAAAGTTTTTGTTCTTGTTTCCACCCTGTGTCTGCTTCCCGGCACGTTTTTGACGTTCGATTTCAATGGCAATCTCTTCTTCATTAAGCTGTGCATTAAAATTCAAACTTGAAAATTATATTTATGTTTACGAACAAGAGAAAAGGCAGAATTCACCAATTATACTAACCTTGGAATCAGTCATCAAAATATCGACTCGTTTCTTGAAACGGAGGTCCAGAATTCTACCCAGAGCCTGATGAGCCCGTCCACTCAAATGCGACTCAAAGGACTGAAACGAAAAAATGTATTTGAATAATTCACTACATTTAACATAAACCCAATTAATTAATTTGTGCCCATTTTATAAGCACTGTTGTGTTACAACGATGTTATGACTTTGAAAGATACTACTGTGAGAAATATTGTGTTACAATTGACTTAGAAAGCTTGAAAACAAGTCTAGAAACTTGGATTTTTATATGAACCTACCCCTGAGTCGTTCATCGATTTTTGACAAATCTTGCACACCAAAAGCTCTGTAGGAATTTCCTCATATTTAGATTTCTTCTTGGGTTTCTCTTCCGAAGCTTTTTTCGGTGAAACAGATTCTTCCTTCCCTTCAACGACAACCTTCTCCTCGTCATCCAACACTTCTACGACTTCAGGTGTCTTCTTTTCGTTCTCAGCCTCCGCATTCTCGGTCTTTGTTTCCGGCTTCACTTTCGTATCACTTGCTTTCGCCGGAGTGGTGGTGCTGGTTGAAGTCTTATTATTGTTTGACTTTTTATTATTCTTCTGTCCCTGAGGGATTTTTGTAGGAGTCGAGACGGAGGATTTTCCTCCTTTGTCTCTATTTCCTGATTTTGCTGTTTGTCCTTGTCCTGATCGGAACCTCTTGGAGTCCACATCATTAGTTTGACGTTCCGAGAACCCTCTTCATTGTTAAATTAATAAAGAAAATTGCAATTAGAATGAGATATAAAGACACCGTAAGCGTCGACCTTTCATACGCTTTAACAATTAAATCTTCAAATTCAAAGCTGTGCTTGCGGCACCGGATTATTAAGAAATCAAAATGTGGAATGTGGAGCATTAGGTCTAACCAAGATGTGTTTTCTACGCACAGGAGCAACGGCTTCGATTATAAATGCTATTAATTTTTATCAACATATGATTGTAGAACGATAATGTGTCGCGTGTGTGGTATGTGGTGCGTTCAAGTTCAATGGTACAATTCCAAAACAGTGGAATATTACATGAACAGTTGTCAAAAACCAAACACACATACATTATATTTTTTGGAATAAAATGAAGGAAAAGGACGATCTTTATTGAGAAGCTTTGAACATGACGCCCCAAAACTATACTTCCACAAGCATTGGCAGAATAACAGTCGATTTTTGATGAGTCATGAGCCGGAAGGACTGTGGTATCGTATTACAGAAAATGATCATTTTCAACACCAAGGTGCAAGTGTAAGAACGCGTAGAGACTGGGACTGGACTAATACTCATGTTTCCAAGACACAAAATGTCAGGCGCATCAGACGACAATTAGACAAGGAAGAATTTTTAACGATTATATAATACGCTTACAGACTAAATTATAAAGTACCTTTTCCTCCCACGATCAGATGCATTTGACGTCGAATTACTACCTCTTGGATTTGAATTCCGAGGTACAAGATTTCTCATGGAATCATTGCCAGGGCGTCGACCCGAAGGGGTTCCGACTCCTTGACTGTTTCTTTGTCGTGCGATTCTTGAACGATCGGAACCATCACGATCAAATGCTTGACGATTGAATTGGTTTTGATTTCCTTGGCGGCCTTGACCTCCGGCTCCTACTCCCATCATTTGACCGAGTTGAGCATTTGTCGCTGCAGTGATCAATTGCTAGCAAGTCAAGAAATCAGATATCTAATTGATGATCGAACAATGATCTTTCCAAGTTGCTTTTGAACATTTTAGTTTCTCGTATTTATATTACAAGAAACGTGGGTAAGACGGAGTGGTAAAAATCAGTTAAAAAATATTCAGCGTTATGAATCTCCCAAACAATTAAAACTAATCAATGTTTGGGACTTGGGAGACCAAATTCGGAGTGGACCGGCATGGTTTTAATTAACATTCCTTCGATATTTATAGTCTCGTTTCTCTGGAAGTACTTATTCCGTAAATAGAACGCGACTGTACTTCGAATGATCAAGTTGGAATATTTATAGGATGAGCTCCTAAATTCCAATGTTAAATGTAAACGACGAAGTGTATGAAGTCAGCAACACCAATGCTTTCGTTGATTATATTTTCGATTTTCATCATCTGTCTTCTTGGATTCACACGAGCACGAGTCTCAATGGGTAGAAACGGAAGTGACATATTCCAACCAAAGAGAAACAGCAGTGAAAAATGTACTCAAGCTACGGAACGGTGGACATCCAGGAAAAATCGATATCGGGTGATACGAAATCAGCTTTGAAATCTTGAACTGCAGATACACAATCGCGGAGAAGAAATTGACACTAACTTCGTGACAATTCCTCTTTTTGAAGTCACGAGCCGAGCTCGAGAATCAGGATATATCAATTCACAAAACTTCTATTGAACGAGACTTTAAAAAGTTTTAAGACGAAGTGTGCCCACATCAATTTGGGCGTTGAGTTGATCCTCAGAAATTCCAAGCAGAAGATCCATTCAATTTAAAACGTGTAAAACGCTATGTAATATGAATGGAATGCAAGGAAATTTCTATACATGTCACACTATTCCCACTGTCCAGTTTATAAGAATAATTCATCGTCGCCGTAACTTTAACGGTTAACGACGACGAACTTGCGGAGTATTATCTTGTTATCATGTCATAAACACAACTAAATCAAATCTTACCTGTCCAAAAGCGTCTGAATTAAACGCTGGCAAATTTCCCAGGATCACTTGCATTGGTGTTGGTCCGCGCTGAAGAACGTTGAATGGATTCATTCCCATAATTCCCTGGATAATAAATGAAAGAAATCGTGAAATATTGCAAGACAACTCGATACTCGACAACACCAGCCGCCCTGAGACCCTGTCGGGTGAATAGTAAATTGACTAGTTAGTTAATAAAATCCATAACTTACGCCAGAACCAGCTTGTGCTTGAGGAACGACCATAACAACTGGTTGATTTCCTTGTTGATTGCTTTGTCCCATTGAATTCATACTCATTCCGAGAGACTGAAGACCCGAACTTTGCATTGGATTCTTGAAAGGAGTTAGAGATTCCTCAAATCCACGATTCGTGTTCCATGCACTTGATTCATTTCGTCTTCTTGAGTCTTGTGGTGAGGATCCACCTGTAAACAAAAATTGCAAAGCATATTTTTTACGAGGTTACAAATGCAGAGTTAAAAGAAGAGTAAAAAAGGCAGAATTAATTTTATTTAGTAATAAAGTAATTACGATTGAAGTTGAGCCTGACGGGACTGGGTGATCTTCTGTTAGCATTTGTAGTCCACGGTGATATACCTTGACCCATGCCACTACTACTACCAGATTCTCTCGGCCTTAATCCTTGGGGTACAAATGAAACATTTTGAAAGGCAACTCCACTGCTTCCTTGTCTTCCTTGATTTCGTGACTCTCCATGGTCATAGTCATAACGGTTAGAATCTTCACGTCTACTGTACGCAGCAGAGCCCCCTCCACCAAAATGACCATCTCGATCGCTTCCATAATTCCCAAAACTTTGACCTCCTTGTCTCCTGCCAGGTGGGTCACCTAAGATGGATGCACTAGCCGCTCCTGACGTCGGACGACGAGTAAACGATGCATCAAAATTCGAAAGTGTTCCTCGTCGACTACCCATTTCTCCAAAGTGTATCTGTAATGTCATAATACCCACCGCGGACAATTAAAAAGCAGATCAAGTAATTTCCCTTTGGAGTAGCTGTATTATATCAATTCAATGGAGGAGTCACAAAAGTCACAACACAGCAGTGGATGTGATGTTAGGGATGTGATGTCGGTTAGTGATATTTGTTGGGAAATTGCGCAACATCTTCCGCACTACTATATTTGCCCTTCTAATTTATACCGGATTCTGTTCAATTCAAATGTAACGAAATAAGTCAAGCAAACTTTAATTAGGTACATAATCATTTAAATTGATTCAACGTCAATACAACGAAAAATGAAATACAATAATTGAATTTAAACACTCCAGAATTTAGACACCCAAACCCATACGGTGTACGGAATTCTCAAGACTGACAAATTCAACGATTCAAAATAATGCTTCTTACTTAATTATTGAAATTATCGAATCTCTTACCTCAAACTTGAAGTTTCGGTGCAACAACGATCAAACTCAGACAGCACAGAATGTATTTGCAAAATCTCGACTTCCTCGGCTTGATTTTTTGGTGACACTGATTAAAATCAACTGTAAAAGGGTTAAATTGTGTAATTATGTAAAACTGAATTGAATGATGACGTGATGACTTGACTTTGACTTCCGTAGCGGTGTCCGTCGGATGAATAATAATTTTTGTGATTCTGAGAATTGAAAGGGTTGCGCTCTCCACCCTCCACGGCGTCTTCGTCTTTTCACACTCCAAACCAAAGGCAAAAGTTCAAAGAACCGAAAAATTCCGCGTAGCACACAATCACCAATTCCGCCCAATTTTTAACCATGGAAAAATACACGGTGCCGTCATCCCCGTGTTTCTAGCACCGCCTGAGCTGATAGCCAAAACATGAGTTCATTTTGAGATAGGGAGATGGAAATCAAGATGCAGTGGGCAAATTATGGCATGGGTGAAATTTTGGGCTCTCAATGTCTCAATTGAACAAATTGAAATCTGGCTGAAATAGCAATTTTTATACCAACTGTTTTCAGGTTTTACGTAGTTGACGTTGTTTTGAAAAAAAAATGAATGAGACCGAATTCTTAGAATTTGTGGATTGCATTGTTGAAATTACACGTAGACGTTGAGTACAAAGTTATCAGTTTCTTACTAACTCTTTAGATATTTTGAGTGTCTGTAGTCTGTATGTTTTTTTTAAATTAATTACTAGTTTATTGACATTATTGCATTATTGCATTATTGGCCCCTTGAATTAATGTACATTCCGATTCCGAACTCAGAAGCTTTGGATTTCTTAGAACATTTTCACGTGTATTTTATTATGTCTGGTACTTTCTATTTTTTTAATTGAACCCTGATAATATGCTTCTTAATTTAAATTAACCCGTTTAATTCCTGCAGAAATTGTATGAGTATGAAGGTACGAAGAGTACGAAGACGAACCCCAATTCTCATATTTAAGAAGGTGTTGTCTAATTCTTTTCAGATGCTTCTTTGTTGGCAAAACTTATGTTTTAATCTTGAATAATGTGGCTGTTGGCTGTATGCAGTAATACTTGTGGGACTTGTGGGATCTTCTTGTCAATCTGAATAAAACGCTTACTATAAGGATGGCACAACTCCTACAACACCAGCAAGCCAATTTAGCAAGAAAAATAACTAATTCAGTTTGATGTAAAATAAATTCCATGTACGTTTATTCAATTCGCTGCGTTTAGGAATGTATAAAATTAGTTAACATGAATTTCCAAAATTAAGCGATAACATCAACAATTAAAACAAAAATGAATATTAACAATTTGTAGCAACAAGCATTTTAGGTAATGTAATAGTATTTAAGTGACTTATTCATGCAACAGCTTAGCATTCAGCAGCAGTAACAGGGATATGGAAGGTGGAGATTATGTATGTCAAAAGTCAAAACGTAAAATTGAAACGAATTGATTTCTTTTCTCCCAAAATGTCATTAGTCGTCAGTTGTTCCCGTAAATTCGTTCTCGTGCATTTCTGACTGTCGTTCGTCATCGTCATTCTCATAGTTCTGATCTAACCGTGGTATCCATGAGGTCCTCCGACATGGTGTCTAACACCCCATTTAAAATTTGCATGATAGTCAGTTTTGGCGTAAGTGTAGACTGGTCCAAGATAACCATATCCATGTCCATGACCATGTCCATGATCATCTCCTCGTCGAATCCGAATTATTGCTGGATAGCGATAGACTGTACAAATTTACAGCATCAGCATCATATTTTTTTTTACAGAAAGCTCAGAGTTAGTGTTGTAAATAATATTAGCATCTTAATGATATATAAGTTTTGTCAAACTCATTTGCACGCACATGCAATTCCACAACCATGTCAAGCATTAAGTCTTTGGATTGAGTATTATTGTATCTTATAGTGCACAATTAACTGTATTAACATTATAGTTGAAGACAACCGTGCATTTGACTAGATTTCCTTCTGGACAGGTTTCGCGAAAAATGTCTTAAGTCTTGTAAGTGTAAGTTGTAGGTCAGTAAATTGTAGCAATCGTGATATACAATGTATTAAGCAAGGCAAGGGGTTAAGAAAGCAAAGCATTAAGTTCGAAATTTCGCAAGCCTGGTTTCCAAAAAGCAAAGCCGTTCAAGTCAGTAATTCGTTCGTCAGTAATCGTAATTTTGAGCACATCTGTGAGTTGTGAGTATTCTCGTCGTTACTTAGTTGTTGTTTCGATAATGTCATCGCGTTATTCCGTCTCATGTCATTTGTCAAAAATTTTGAGGTCAATGTCAGTCAGTGTATCAGTTAACGTCCTTGTCCACCATGACCCCATCCATGTCCACCTCCCCCAGCCTTATGTCGAACCCCCCATTGGAAATTCCCATTGTAGTCTGTCCGTACAAATGTAAAAACTGGGCCTACGGCTTGATGACCGTGACCGTGACCATGTCCGTGTCCATGTCCATGTCCCTGTCCAAATCCACTACTACTACTTGCGAGTCCTTGGGACCCATAACTGGGTGGATGATAACTTTGTTGATGATGATGTCCGAAACTCCCTTCAGGTTGATGAAGTTGAGATCCTCGACGAGTTCGAGTTAAAGAGTCTGAGTCTACAATTAATACAATGTAATGAGGACAGGGCAGATTATTCAATACAAATTATCTATTCTAAAAATTTGAGAGAAAGCAACTCTAAAATAATTTATAAGCTTCAAAATTTGCTCAACAAGTACACTACTAAATTACATCAGAAAAGCAGGTTAAGTAAATTCTATATAAGGGATACATGATTACATAAAAAACTAAATTCTAACTACATTCAGTTTTAGCTCTACATACTACAATTTTTTAAAATCATGGACTAATTACTAGAAGTAAGAGTTGTTTTAGGGGTAAAATCGAAAATCTAACTTCAACTGGAGACATCATTGGCAATTCCGTCTAAAAATCCAGAATCAGAATTTGTCGAGTATTCCAATACAAACTAAATCTGATCTCAGAATTCGTACCTACTCTTGTAGGTTATTTTATAATTGATCTTGAGAAAAAGAGTTAATGGCTATCCACCCGATATTTGTTCTTCTGGGGATTAATTCTTATATTGTATTAATATTTCATCCTAGATGATTTTTTTCCTTTAAGATTTATAAATAAAGTACCTTCATCTGGACTTTCTCTCACGTCATCAAATTGAAGTTGGGGATACCCGTTGACTAGAAGTGCAGCCAAAGTGATGAAGGCCGCAATGAGAATCAAGTTCGTCTGTAAAATTCAATATATTTTTTGAATTTTTTTTAAAAAAACTCTCTATTTTTTACAAGCATTGACGAACTACCATGAGTACGAATTAAGATTCACAATAAATTTGAAGACAATTGGAGTAAAACTTACCATATTTATGTGAACCATTTTTACGAACAACGACGTTCCACCCAGAGAAGAATTGAAACGAAAGAACTAAATAACAAAAGTTGTAAACTTAATAATGACCAGATTTTCACTTATTTTTAACCTTAAGAGTAACTCACTAATAATGAGAGATGAGTTCGTGACGAGGTTCCTTTTATAGGAAATTTCTTTTTTTCTCTTCTAATTCTTAAGACCAAAACAATTTTAAACTAAACTTGAATTCAATGTTAATGTACGGTAACGGTTGGTCGGTAATGCTGCCACCCTATTCACACTATACTATATTTTCTGCATTCCCCCATAAAACCAAACATTAGAGATAAAACCTACATTATAGTTATTTTAAACTTGTATGAGAAGATGCAGATGGGATACGCCAACTGAAAGGCACGCAAACTTGTAGAGATGCAGATGAATAACGCATCTTTTATTACAAGTAAAAGCAATTCAGTCACCCTTAACAAAGAATCATGACAAGGGACGTACTTCTGTGTCAAAATTAATGTAGAGCAATCTCTTCGCAGTATTTGGGCTTCACAAATGCACTGTTTTTAAGTATGCCCTCACTAATGATATTTTCCGGTAACATGCATGAATGGTCTAACTCACCTCGTGTGTTTTAGAATTATACGCCAGTAATTTTACACAGAAAGAATATCCCTTGTGAGAGTGAGAAGAAAATGAAAGGGGATGAATCATTTTCCCCTGCAGTGCGTTAATTCTTTAATTCTCTCTAATACTAACTTGTGCTTATTCAGAACAGAAGTGTTTTATCAAACTTACAATTAGATGCGAAATGAGATGGTGCGAAACAAAATAATGAAGAGAGTTAAAGTTGTAGAGATATATTAAATGAGACGAAGGGGAAAACGTGTGTGACCATCCAATGCCATCACCATAATCTGATTCTCCCAGTATAGCCGCGACAGCAAATTAAAAAGTCTGCCAGACAAAGATGCGAAGATGCGATATACGATGCGTTAATATAACAATCCTTCAAATAAGTGAAACTTTTTGTGTTCCAATTTAAGAATCAGTGTATTTATATAATACTTCAGCAAACTGCTGTGTTGGACTATGGAATTCTATAATAACGATAGGATAGCATTAAGATCAGGATGTTGTCTCAAGATATTTTTAGTGAGATATTTTTATCGAGAAATCGAGATTTCTTCGACATCGGCCGTTTTGGTGCCGATAATTTTGATTTTGATTCGGTTCTATCATGTTAAAAGCCAACCAGGTGAAATTCATGAGAGACATCTTGTAATTGTAAAGTTTTGATCATGCTCTCGTGTTTAACAAGTCTGACTTTCGGAATAGTCACTTCACAAAACTTGTCCAGGACGTCAACTGCTACAACATAAAACCAGTCCATTCTAACTGGCAATATTTTTCCGTGTCTATTATTCTTAGAATTTCCAGAACGTAATAATCATTTTATATTTTTTACCTCGATTGTTGCACTCAACTCTTTTTCTGTAAATCTTTCTACCGTTAAAAATTTCTATTTCTACCGGAATTCTGCGCTAGAAAATCAACTGAATACATTAAGAATGAAACTTGTTATAATTTGTTCTATTCTTCAGAAGCAAATGCTTGCTATATTTTGGCAGCAATCAAAAGTTGAGTTTGAATGCAATTAGCATATTTGGCCTGTGCATCACTTGTATTATGGAGAGAATTGTAAGGTGCGTAAGCTGACTCAGATTTGTGCTGGTCATGCTTTAGTGGTACTCATGGGCTTTGCTTTAGTGAGTTTTGAGATCAACTTATCTTTGTTTATGTTTCCACATGCAATATAGAAATCACTGCCAATGTTGAGTTCTGAGTGGTACAATAACATGAGAGCATGGGAGTTGCCGCTTTCGCTGTTCTACAAAGCTTCTTGACTGGAAAATCTTCTGTATGCTTTGAATTTAACACGGATAGTTATCAGCAATGAAGGGCAACTCAGCCCAAAAGGTTAAGGTTTTCGAAAGTACAACAATGGAATGTGCCAGTACCATTTATCATTACCAATTATGCAAGATACTTAATGCAAATGCAACTTAAGCGGTACTTATATTTTAATCTTGGAGATGTCAGCATAAGTTGCGCTGATCTGTGTTCTGTCATGTATTATAAAAGTGTAGTTTGTATTATTTTCGGTACACTCCGAAACTCATTGTCAGTTATTTTTTGGGAATGCGTATGAGTAGAGCTCAATTCTCGTAGACGACGCGACGCATACTATTATTATTAGTGAAAAGGGTATTATTTGGCCCCACTAAGCTGCCAAGTGCATTTATTAAGTTATTTTAACTTTTAGTAATTTGTAGGCCATCAATGAGATGTTAATTAGTAGTAATGGTCGTATGAGGCGAAGTGTATGACAGGTAAAATTTATTATACAGTACTAAAATAAAATACACAAAATCTAAAGACATCACTTTTAATACACTTTGATAGCTTAATGAAGAATCTATTGAACAAGTCAATGATTTGTGGAAATACGAAGTTGTAATTGACTGTATGAAATAAGAAAATGCTTTTAGCACTATTTACTAGGCTAAATAATTAATCATACTTTTTCTTAACTTAATGACTACAATGAATGAACGAATTGGATGAAACCATTCAGTATAGTTCTCATTCCATAAGAACAATTTTATACGCACACAAATGCAAGAATTACAACGTAACGTACGTACTACTGCCCTAAAGATTTCATCTAAATATAGCATCTGTTATTTGTACCTGCAAAACACACATGTTTTAGGGTGATAAAAATATATTCAACTCTCTTTACAGTTTTTTACTTCTTTTTCTTAAGTCTGTGCAAACCTCGCGTACGTTGCAAATGTAAACTGTAAATTTCAATTAAGTACTACAACGCAATGCAGATCGAGTACAAAAGTGAAAGTTTTTAGTACCGCCGGTTGGGATGCTTTTTTTTTCTTGCTATTTTTTCTCACACTTCGTCTTATCTAAATAGGCTTTACACGAGTAAAGCCGTACATAATAGCGGCAGCGACTAATGACTCTTAATTTAAATAGACAAGAGACAAATGCACATACGTACTGTACGTGTACATGTACGTGTACCCCGTTTGATACAATAAAGAGATTATTTTTTTTTCGATTTCTGTGACTTTTTTTGTCTCAATTTCCAATTGAAAGTATGAAAAGTAAATATTGGAGTGTTTGCTTTTTATTACATCGTTGTACTTATTGTTGGATAACTGCTCGTCGAATAACTTTCACTACTCTTGGAGATTGTTGGCCATGGCCGGATGGAACACGTCGAAGAACATACGTGGGTTGACCCGCATCACTTCCAGCAGCGTAAATTTGTTGAGGTTGTTGATAGGCAACTGGTTGGTGCTGGTAGCGCTGGACAGTCTCTGGATATTGTGCAAATTGTTGTGTTCGAAGATGTGGAACTTTTGTTCTGTGTTGATATTGTGGTTGGGCCGGTTGTTCTTCCGGTGATTCCGTTGGAGTTGGGAACTAAAGCCATAAATATTTGAAGTTTAAGAAATACTACATTTCTTGCATTTTAAATGCTTGTTAGTTACCTTGATTTTAACATCAGTTGGCTCACGCGTGACCTTAGCCTGAAAACCGTTCTTGCTATCGGCCGTGTAGGTCACTGTCCTGTTTTTTAAGAATAATCTTGTAATTAAAATTGACCACTATTTTATCAAGTGGAGAAGTAGGGCTTAATGTCGTCCCTGAAAATATTGCTCAAGTCAAAGCATACGATGTGAAATACAATTTAAAATTTTGCTAGATACGGTTTGTCAATTCCAATTTAACCCTATCTATCATTAACCCAACTTATTGGTGGTATCAATATGCAAATCTGGCAATCTTTTGATAACTCACCTGACATAACCATCTGGATCAATAACCTGTTAACAGAATAAACATAAGATTTTATTACCCTCAATCAATTTCTGATACGATTATTTATTGTATCATAAATGGTGCAATAAAATCAATTACACTGTAGGATCCTTTTACAACACCTCCATCTCGTTCTTCTTGTCGATTCTGGTAGTTGGTTAAATCATCATCCTTGACATCAAAGGAGAAATTGTACTGTGGATTTGGCTGTTAATGCAAAAATATAATACTATTATAGTGTCGGTGCGTTTTCAATTTTCTGATGAATGGAAAGAGAAGTCTGTACTGAAGAAATATTTTAATAGAAACGCGATCGACAGAATTACTAGTCAGTCTTATGCATCGGATTCACTGATTTTTCGTAGCATGATATTTCTTGGCATGGACTTCTTATAGCATACACATTTCGTAGCACTTTGTATAACTTGTGAAGAAATGACTGAATGGGCGATACACCCAAAAGCACCGTGCGCTTTCAATCTAGTAAACCATGCATATAATGAAATGTCAATATTAAGAAAATCTGCGCTATAAAATGTCTACGTCACAGAAATCCAATGCATAAAGTGTCATTTCATTTGTTTGTGAGCAGATAAAATTAATGTCTAAGATTCGGACAAAATTGATTCATCAAAATTTCCAATGGTACGAGTGTTTTCAAAATATGAAGAGAACGTCAGCCACTCAGAACGAAATAACCTATAGCTATCTTGAACATTCTAATGAAATGAAATGAAAATTCTTACATCGCCAGGATATTCCTCTTCAGATTCTTCTGATTGTCTCAAAGGTTTTTGCTGGACCGGGGCTGCTGCCTTGTAAGCTTGTCTTTGTGGTTGTTGAATTTGTGACTGAGGTGCTCTCTGGACATAATAAACGGGTTGCTGTTGTTGAGCCAAAGCTGCATTTGCTCGAAGAGGGACTGCTTGAGAATATGTGACAGGTGATTCAAGTGCATATTGTTGCGGTCCTGCTATTCTCACACGTTTAAGGGCTGATGCTGGAACTGCTCTCAAAACATGTCCATTCTGCAAAGACCAATTAATGAAATACTTCTCAACTTTATTTTCATTAGTCAAATATAACACCAATTTTAAAGATCGCTTGAGTTTACTGGGATGCTAATATTATAATTGGAAATATTAGAAAACTTTTCGTGGAAGATGTTTAAGGGAGTGAGACCTCTTAAAAAGTAGCGTGCTGAGATTGACGCTCCTATAAAATTTCTCTGATGATTGGCTCGATAATTAATTGCCAAACAAAGAATTTACACGTGAATTTAATAGATTGCCTCAAGATTGGCTTACTGACTATGGTTTCTACATGGTTCCATCCATTTGATTCAATTAATCAATTATGTCCGGCAAATAAATTACAGTATAAGATGTAGATGTAATGTAAACGTAATGAATGAAAAGAGAGCTTGAATGAACCCAGGTAGTCCATTGTGTTGTACTGTAGTAATGTACGTACCTTGGCTGCTACTAGTCTTGGGACTGTCTTGAGAACAGCATGGCCCTCATTTGCATACTGACCAGGCGAGTATGCTTGGTAAATTTCATCCAATTCAACACCGTGTTGTGGCTTTGGGATTGGACTCGTCCATACAATTGTTGCTGACAGAATGATGAGGCATGCCTAAGAATGGCAAAAACAATTAAATTATTACCATCAAATTAAGCCGTTGTGTGTGCTAAAAGATTAATCGGTTGATTTAATTTAATCCGACTCATCGTCTGTAGTCAAACTTGCAAGGTGTTTAAATAAAGTAATGTTCTGGTTAAAATTATATAAATTCCATCCAGGTTAATTTCCATCCAGGTTATAAGATTTTTCAGAAAGTGATTGCGAAGAAAGTTTAAGAAAATTCATATACTCAAAACAAGTGTATATTTTGTGTGCACTTTGACGTACACGGTATACGTTGAAAGTAATTTGGTAGATTAGTAGACTAGTCAATGTGTTCTTCCAAAAAAGTTTAACGTTAATTAATTTATGGTATAATACAATTCGGGGTACAAAGTTGTATTGCGGCTAAGGCGGTGAAAGCAATTTTCACTTAAGGCATTTGTCATAATAGGCATCTGCATATTGTGTAGAAATCGGTAGTTATCAAATATTTTGTGTGTTAATAAATTATCTAATTGTAAGTTGTTAACACAAATTAAACCATTCACAAAGTTTGACTTTCAACCCCCCTGCTATTTTTTCATTCAGTTCTACTAAATGAACAAATATCAACACAGATTTGTTTCGCTCATTGTGAATGTAATGGAGAAAGTTTCCTACGAAAGCCCAGTACAGCCAAACTCCCAAACTTTATTTAAAAACGATCATGATGTGCGATTATACCGAGTTACATAGCACATAATTAGCATAATTACATTATGTTAATTTAATTGCATGGGGCTGACAATAATCACTACGTAATTTTGGAATTGTCACCAATAATACACTCATACCCAATCAGAATAAAAATTTTATATAGTAGACTAGGCTAAGTGAGCTATCTAGAAATTATAGCAATTTTCATTCTTTTTATAACGATCGAGCCCTGAACCTGACACTGTCAGGTTCCGTAATTCTTGCATTTTTAGATATTGGGAGAGTTTTTGCGGATATGAAAAACTCAACAATAATTTGAACTAGAATTTATGTTTGAAATTAATAAGATTCAAAATCCGTATTCTGCATCAAGTTACCGTAGGATAGCCGTGATTACTAGCAAAAAAAATCAATTTGACATTTAACAAGATCTCAATTTCATAGAACGGCAGTGTCGAGGTGATTGCCCTGTTAATAGTCACGTCGTAGTACAAACCACAACTTTCTTTGATTAATTTTCCAATAAAATATAATAATGTGCATTATTGCTACAGAATGTGTAACTTTCTTGGCTGACAATGACTAATCATAATATATCATACAATTTAACACAATAATTCGTATTCCTATCACGTTTGACACAGGGCTGGGTCTGGTACAAATTTTTTAGCCCAGTCGTAAATATTTTTGCAAATGCAAATTACAGGGTCTCCCATAAACCGGGACCGAGCAACCTTACGATTTCCTACAATTCCAACTTAGCACAAAATTATGAAGAATTTGGATTCGTCTAACACATACTGTCCAGAAGAATTTAAAAATATAAAAAATGTCTTGCCTTTTGTAAAGCCATGCTTATGTAAGAAAACCTTTTCCGGCTTTCTTATATTTGATGATTTAATTTTTGACAGTCAAAATTTCCAAAAAATTTCCAAAGAAAACTTCACTCTCACTAAACGTATAAATGTATGATATCCCAGTTGACCAGACGTGGACGAGATTGAGATAGAAAGTGAGCCGTAATACTAAGACGTAATGAAGCACAATGATGAAATGCAGGTGAAGTCGTCAATGATATAAGAGTGGAAGTGCAGTGAAATTGGAATGAAATTGAAATTGCAATAACGACATGGAATGACGCGCCCCACTACACTTACTAAACTAACCAACAAATAAAATACATAATAATTCACATACTACAAAAACATAATAAACATACATACATACTCGTACATAGGAAGGAAGGGGTTGAGAAAAAAGGGTTGTACGACCTAATGATAAAAAAAAATTATCTCATGCAGAGTAGGTAATTGAGATTGAAATAAATTAAGGCAATCGCAATACACAAAAATCTCCCACAAGGCATTTTCATTCATTCTATCTTATTGCCATTGTTATTATTATAAAAAGTACCGAAGAGAATGGACAAGGGACGGACGCGAACGCAAAGCAACGCGACGTGAGTGAGTCACAGCAGCCAAGTGAACGGGACTGAACTATAACTAGGTCACTTCTCAGTCAGTGCTCCTTTTTTTTCTTAAGTATTTTTTTCTGTATTTCATTCATTAAAGAAATGCGAAAGAGTTCATTAGAATCCATTAGACTACGCTGTCCGTCCACAACGTAACACAATCAATCCAATGAAGCATATCAAAACATTTTTATGTAACTTTGTTGTTAACGTTAGATCTTCCGGGTTTGTTGTTGTAAACTTGTGCTTATGATATTTAGTTTGTAAACTATATAAAACTTACACTCATTAGTTTCTCATTTTAGTTTCTAAAAGAGGAAATTGGATCACATCCGTGAAGTAGGAGCCGAGTAGTACGTACAGTACAGTACAATGATGCCATACACATGCACGGATTTCGAAATTGATTAATTTTGAATTTAACTCGGGTCTGAGGACGAGGACACTTATTTTCAGGTCTCTTTTGAAATGTATCTCTCATGTTAAGTTGCTCTATTTGATGATGTAAAAGGTGAAAAGAGATCACGGCTGCTTCTATTAGAGGGGACACACTTTAATTGTAAAGTGTAAGAATGTACGATGTACACAGTGAAACCGGTCCTATGTGACAAATTGTGGTCGCGATTACATATCTCACAAAACATTTTGGCGTGAACATAATTAAGTGTCTTGTCTTTTCCATTTGAATGACAAGTGTATCAATTTATTGATATTAGTAGGTCATGAAATCACCATATTACAAACTCTAGATTTGGATACCATTGTGAGAAATTATGCCCCTAGAGAATTCGAAATTTGAATTTTATTCGAACATCTATTTGTGACCTTGTCAAGGTCGCAGTCAAACCTGTATTAATATCTTAATTGAGAAATCAGCCTTAATATACTGTTTACAAGTCCTAGTATATCTCACTACTCTCAACTTTGCTTATCACGATTAAGTTTTTTGTTTAAATAGCATTACCAAAATTTAATTAGACGATCCTTATGAATACTTTTCTTTACAAAGATTTCTATTTTACGACTCTCTAGGAGGATCTCTTGCGACAAATCTAACTTTATCATATTAATTAACACTTTCTTTTGCAAATATAATTAGTGACTCATAATGCCTCTCTAGTTACTTTGAATTCAATGATAAATCACTCGCAAGAAGAAGAGCTTGAAAATAATGAAAACTCAGCATCAGCCGGTTACAATACAGAATGGTATGGTCTAGTGACAGTTTGATAATCAGGAAGCTTGTGATTACGAATCTATCAGAATAATACGGTCAATTTTCATCAATGTTGGGAACAACCCCTGCCCTGGTTGGGCAGACAGAACCAAACTCAAACTCAACTACAATCCAAGCAAAGCTCTTCATCTTTATATTTTTCACGACATGTTTCTGTTATGATTCATACCCCAGGAATTTCAATTTAACAACAATTGAATCCGTTTTCAAAAGGTCAAAGTTTTGAGCTCCAATTTGCTACGTTATTGATATATTCTGGGGTTTTTTGTTAAAAAAACGAGATGCTAAATTGTAAAGTCAAAATGATAAGTTGGCTCAAATATATTCATCCGTGCTTCTCTCAATCCAATTGTACCAGCTATTGGCGATTCACATAGACTTTAAGATTTTGACGTTGCCATTATATTTGTATACTTATGGAAAAAACATAAAAAAAGACTAGTTCTGGTATCTCGGACAGGAAATGCTTCTGTGATATATTTTTCCTAAAAATATGGATTTAAATATCGTAAGCTGTCATATTATAATTATATTGAACGATTTGTGAAATTAGATTGAGTCATAATTCCCAAAAATAGAGTAAAATAAAAATATACTACGAAATGACAAGATCATATAAAACTAAAGTGGACAGTTGCGTAATACAATCCTCATTGTTGCATACTTCAATTGTAGAGAATAATGAGGCTGAACAATTTCCTGCCCAATTTTTGGCCATTTCCGTTCTATTCCTCTTGTTCTATGTTCCTGTTTTTCATTCATTCCATTCATTCAATCATCAAATCAACCCACATTATCTAGATTCCCAGAATTGGAAGGATTTTCGCTCAAATAGTTTTGCACAGACAGTAAGTAATTTCAACTAAACTCCCACCGCTCCTGAGAGTCTGGACAATTAGATTTTATTGAATGAAACGTTCTGGTTTACGGGAAGACTGATTTTCCAGCCAAACTCCTCAATTGGGAACAAAACTGGGAGTGAAGATTCTGGACGTAATGAGAGAGGGTATACATTTAGAAGAAGCCTTCCGCCAACGTGAAGTGTTCAATCTTTACTTTTTTGGAGTTTGTGACTATTCGCTAAATAGTACGGGGTCAAAATCTTGACCGACCATAAAAACTACGTACGTACGTAGATTAAACTCTGGAATGACCGGCATAAATTACCCAAAATATTAACCCGGTGAGTGAGGAATGCCATTAAAATATTACATGCATTCACGGGTTGCATAAAATTACCAGTCAAAGAAAATGAAAGGAAGGATTATGTGTTCTATTATTCATTCTTTAGAGGTAATGAATGGATGTATTCCAAATAGATGTCATTTAGTCTCCTACATAAGGACTTGGTTAGGTTTGTCTGAATGATCTCCTCTGGTCGCCGCCGCCGTCGTCGTAAGACATTCAACTACACCACACTGATCGGCGTCCCTTCAAAACATTTCATTGTTGTTTTAGTCATTCATGAGTTGAGAATTCCGTTTTGGTTTTTACCCCTTCTTCTTCCATCCATTTCCATTTATTGACTGACTCTCTTCACTTTACGTGTTGGTGTTCTTAGGGATGTGGACGGCCGTTTAGTTTAAACAAACCCTAGAGGGTCTCATTTTTTACTTGTCCTTTCCTCTAATGATATGCATGAATTCATTCAAGTTCCGGTCGGTCTTTTTTACCTGTCTCACAATACTCATTGTTACGGAACAGAATAAATTGACTGTGTCAGGTGTAAATTTTTTCGGTTCAAGATGAAGAGTTTGGATTTATCTCGTTACGTGTTACTTGTACAAGTGAAAATGGGGTCATATTCTGAAAACAAAAGTGCTGACATATCTAGTCCAATCGTATTCGTATCCTAATTAAAATTTAACCGAAAAAACTTTATGGTAGTCTAATATGCACTTATTTGTGGTAATAAATTGGGTAATACTTTTTTATGGTCAGCAGACGTTACCCTAAAAGTAGTGTAGAAATTTTGACATACAGATCATGCCCACCCGCAGTATCGGATCTTCCATCGCCTTTGGCGATTTTTTCTGCCAGAGTCAGAGAAATTATGATTAACCATGCTTTTCGGTGAATGTCATCTGCAACCATGTGACTCATTATAACATTTTTGACAATTGCAGTTGTGGATTGGCGCTAATTGCCAATAATGCTGCTGAATTGTGCTGCCGCTGTAAAAACCCAAGAGTCAGACATCGCACATACTACATACAATACCTTCAGTGGTAGTATTGTGATTGTGGCCAAATTTAGTACACACAGACTTAAAAAAAACTACGATGCAAGTTATATATTAGTTTACGGATTGAGGAAAGGGTCACAATGATGGGCGTGAGTGTTTGAACGACGTGACGAGCAGTTGTAGTAAACTAGGGTCGAGGTAGAATTTTTTTTCCATAGTGTTGTGTATTGTTTTGTACATGCATTACATGGTACCCATCCATCGGGTTGCCCAAATATATGAGTAGTAAGTAGTTAGAGGTTCCAATGTGTGTAAAATTGTATAATGTTAAAGTTTAAAGGAAGTAAGGACGAACGGATCTCGGGATATTTCATTCCATGAACAAGTTTATTCATCAGTCAGTGTTTGGAACCCTACGGAAACGGTTCGTCTCTTGTTCCTGTTCAATATTTTTTTTTCAAGACCACTCCAGTACACTGTACACTGTAGTGGTCAGAATTTTTATACATGGAGTGTGTGTAGCGTGTACTCCCAAAAAATGACACTTTTCATTGTTACTTTGTAAAAGTAGGATTTTTTTTTGTATTCGGGTTTTCTGCATGTATGTAAGGTATATAAAAAAAGTTGAATTTCCTTAAATGGAATTTAAGAAACATTGTTATTGCCACTTGCCATTCCCATTGCCTTTACCACGTCTGTCCGTCTGTCTCCAGAAGAGCCTCTTCACATTCCAAGACGACAATCCCAAAATCCATTCCAACCAAATTCCAAACACCTACGTATTCTGTCCAGAAGACTTACCTGTTGTTGTTGCCTTTCACAAATTACTACAATGAGACTGACTGAAGTGGATTAAACACTTAAGAAACCGTATACGTACAATACAAACTGTATACTCAACATGAAAAATTAATTTATTAATTGAGAAATTTATATGTATGCAATTTCCGCACTATGCTATACCGGTGGGACACGATTCCCACGGAACTCTGTACATCATCATCAAAATCAACGTCGGGCTTGAAGTACCATTACAAGAATTTCCACTTACTAAGGAATAATACAAACTCACATGAAGAATGCGAATGTGAATGCGGTAGTGATGTCGATGTGTGGGTGAACCAATTTAATAATAATTTAACAGAGAATAATACAGGAGGGCAGGAAACAGTAGCCACACTCGCAGTAATTAAAACTTCATGTAAATGCACTTTATGTAGTAAGACTTAATTACTGACGCCGCCGACGAAGGGGATGAGAAAAGGATTCCCTAAAATCAAAGTGAAAGTTTGGATTACACGAAATGATCGCACCGCACCGGCCTGGCTTGGCTCGTCTGAGATTTTACATAGTACACTCTACATAAAATGGACTTGAAGAAGTTGAGATTACGAACAATAATAAGAAGAATTGACAATTACTTTAAATTAATTAATTAATTAAGTGAGAAAGTTTGATTGAGTGGAGTGATAACAGGTGTTGTTATCTTGATGAGGAATCATAATAATAACATGTCTTGGAACATTTCTTGTTGCATCACTTTCACACTCCTCACATGTTTCCTCTCACCCTTAGCCGGGGTCTCAGGATTAGGAGAAATTCATATGCAACAACAACAACAACATCAACAAGTTGTCACGCTCAATCATCCCGGGACGGGAAGTAGTAGTAATGGTCATTTAAATCTTAGCTTTATTCAAGAGTTGGAAAATAATTGTCCGCAATACTGCTCGGATCAATCCCAGGTTTGTACACAATACTAGTATGGAGTTGAAAAATTATATCTAAAATAGTAGATCTTCAAACAATCAGCAAAATCGAATTAGTAATCATCGTCATAATCCAGTCAAATATTTCAGAAGGGAGACACACCTGATCTACTCATTTTAAATTGACTTAAATTTTTTGAAATTCAGTTGATAAGGAACCACTCATGTAAAAAATTCATATTCAGATTATGAATCAGAATATTTTGCCGGTATACCTGCATAATTATTGTCGGATTCTTAATCAATGGATGTTTCAGTAAGAACACATGTGCCTCCGAATCGGAAGTCCCGATTTTAGCCAATTTTTTTTACCTTGAAATTGATTCATTGTAAATACACATGCATTGTTAGACCAGATACTGTCAAAAAGACCGACACGATAATCGTACACTCCATTTAACTATTTCCCCGACTATTTTGCAAAATACTTCATTCCAAGAATCATTGCTTCATATTGCGTATGTTCGTTAGTACAAAATTCACAAAGCACAGCGACCACCAATGTAATTGAAACTAGACGTTCTATACAATATGTGTAGCAGTTTGAATAATTTAATGCATTATATGAGTACAAATCGTTCATCAGAGGCTAATCAAAGTAAACTGGTTAAAACATTCATACTATCGGAACATGAGCGAGAAATCATATGGTATTTTCGTAAAAACAAAAGCAAACCCTTAAAGTAGACCCACAAACCCTAAATTCCCACACAAAATCTAACCCTATTTTCAGGACCACTTGTAGACCCACTGTTTGTCATGTCCTCCTGAGTGAATTTCAATCATAGAAGGAAGGGTAAATTCTGGAATGACGAAGGCGACCGGAAATGACTGATCATTGCCGCAGTGCGTTTCATTTTCTTCTTAATATTTTCCCTAGCCTTCTTGCATTGACGTCCTTTTCGTCGAACTTAATAAACTTCACACAAATATTTCCGACTCACTCAAGAAGACACACATTTCTGTACATAACGTAAAGTGTAAAAAGTGTAAGCGCGATGACATGATTGCTTACAATTGTACCTTACGTTTACGTCCATAATTCTCAAAAATCTCTCTTCCGTATAATACGTGAGTAAAGGAACCATATATTTACTTAGGGCGAGACCATAATAACTCACGATATTTTTTGAGTCTCCATATTATTTACTTTTTACCTTTGTTACTTTTGGGTTGACGCTAATTTCTTTGTCGGACTTGTACTTCTTACTCTGCTTGGTTTCCCCTGTATTACATACATTACAGTCATCCGAAAATCTACAATGACTCGCCTCGTATTTCTTTCTTCGAAGAAAATTGTCAATTTCTCATTTTTGTCATACAACTGACAACATTTTGATTGAAGATTTTGAGAGAATATTGATGGACGCGTGTAACTATTAACGTTTATCATCAGATCTTTGCCAGGAATTGTTGGGAAAATATTTGCAATGTGATCTTGAACGACTTATTTTGCGATGGCTCCCTTCGAAATTTTTATATCCATTGCGGAAGACTAAAACTTCGTAGCAAATATTTCAAGAAAAACTTCTTTATAAAAATGTACCCACTGATCAACCCGTAATTTCTTGGAAGCTTAGCTGTCCACGCAGTGACACCCATCCCATCACATGTTTTTGTTTCAGGATAATGGAGTATCACTGAAAAACGTAATTTTTTGGGCCATTCAAGCATTCCAGAAATATACAAAACTAAAACCGTACCGTAGAACAAGTTTCTTAAAGAAGATTTAGCTATAAATTATGATTTACTGATTTTGTATGGCATTTGCTATAGTTGAGTAATTTACTTTCAATCCAGGATACGATATGATGCATCATATTGCATTCATTTTCCTTCTTTCTCTCCAATTGCCGCCAAAAATCGTTACCTCTGCAAATAAATTTGATAAGGACAAATGAGAGTTATTTATGAAGAACTCTAGATTAAAGTTCAGTCCATTATAGGCATTTATTGGAGAAGAAAAATGATCTCTGTACATTGTACCTTTACATATGTACTTATATATTCATATTGATCTTCCTGAACGCGTGGATGCACAGGAGAGATTCAGTTCTTATTAATTCCACAACTCACTTTATCTGAAATATGTGTTATTTATTTATTTCCCTTCAAGGGAAAAACTTGCAAAATGTACAAGTTCAGTTCTTTTTGGGGTATGTATGTTTGAGTACATGGGGTAAGGTATGTACCACGGATGGACGGAGAGGGCAGGAGGCTAGAAGGGTCAGGTCAACATTTTTGTGCTGTAGTAGTAAAAACCTTCCAACTATTAAGAGTTAATAGAGAAAGAGATATACATTCGTTAGCTACGGCCACGGCTACGGGGTGACATGATTGCGTAAGGAAATGGATAATCAAAATGGACACGACACCACTATTTTCATCGTGATCATTTGGATGACACGAGTGTGGGTGATCGTCATGGACTTATAATGCTGTTCTCAGCATAAAGTCATATATTCAGTTCTGACTTTCTGAGTCCTGACGGCCACTGCACTATTGGATACTCCTGCGTCGTTCTGTCCATCATCCATGGAATAATGGTGTCTATGTAGTCAGTCTGGTGTCCTTCCACTAAAATTTGGCTGGACACATGTAAAAGTAGAGCGCATTATTATTTTCTTGTAGACAGGAATTTGTTAACTCGATTTATTTTTTAAAATAGATCGTTAGATATGTAAAATAGATAGAATAGATAAAATAGAATAAACATTTTTCCTGGAAGAGATTTTTGTTTGATGTCTTCTGAAAATAATTTTTAAATCTCAAATATAATTATAACATAAAGTCAGATTCGTAAAATTCATCTATGGTTCTAAATCCTGGACGATTATTCGTTCTTTTATATTTTCAAGGGTGAAATCACTTATTATTAAATATTGACCGTATTTAAAGAGTTAAGTTCACTTAATCTACATTTCGGGTAAGGAATGCTAGTGTGGTCCATTGTACCGTAACATAGTAGTTTAGGCATGTATCCAAAATTATTTGCATATTGAATCGAAATTAAAATTAATTATATCAACACCGTTAGTCAATTGTGGCGTAGTAGTCCTAATCCCCAATCACTCGGCTGTGATTCAACGGTTTCTATGTTAAGGTGTCTTGCTAGGGGTACTTTTCTCACATTCTATACGAAAAATACGCGGAATTTGAATTTTGAGGACGCCTTAAAGTGAGATGTCATTTAATGAGAGCAGAGCGTCAGGCAAATAGTTCTGAAGTTATTCTTTTATTTGTACGATTTACCAGTTTCGTCTGCTCTCCATTCTTTTAAATTGGGAAATTAAAGAAAATAATAAATTTGTCGTAGAAATTTGAATCCTTGATTTTTATAGGACTCTGGAAGGTCGTTTCAAAATGATTTATTTAATTACTTATTTCAAATAATTATGGCTGCTGAAAGCAGCATATACCTATGAACTTGACCTTGATTTCTTGAACTGAGTTGGTTACTTTTATTAACCTGTCTCTCATCACAAGTCGATTCTATATTTTCGACTTTGGATGAAATTGCTAAGGACTACAGTTAACAACGCATTAAGCTGCGTTCTAATGTCTAATCTAATGTTCACTGAATTATCATATGCCAGAGCAGAGTAGTTCAGAGAACATGCATTCTAAATATCCAATCTGGTCTATGCATTCGGCATGCATCCAACAGTTTAATTTCCCTAATTAAACATTTGCGCAGCTCTGAATTTTAGTCGTACCTGAACTGGATCAGTAAAAAAAATAGCTCAGCTTAGATTCGTATAATTTCCAAAGCATGTCATCAGGCAAATCATGCCCTCGAGTAATTTTTTTTGCAAAATGACAGAGTTCTGTCCAACTCCTTTGTCATATGTTGAATGCACGTAAATATACACGAGCGGATTTCCTCTCTTCGCATTGCGAATAAAAATAATACTAATGCATAGTACTTTATGTATTATATGTTGCAGCCCATGTAAATTTCAGGTTAAATGCACTCTGTGCGTACACTTCTGTTTTGGCATTTTGTAATTTCTGACTCACCTTGTCATTGTTTAACTTAAATGTTTAATCTGACTACTTTTTCAGTAGACTCTTCAAATGACTTAAAGGTTATGTGTGATTTTAGTCTGAATAAAACTCCTCACCGTGGCACAAATTCCTCAATGCAGAAATATGGATATTATATGTAATTACACAAAGTCTAACGTTTAAAAATACCAAATGCATTTGCCTGAAAGTTTATATTGACAGCAACATACAATTCCAGACTCTGACCCAAGTAGGCTTAACCGTGATGCTGCTTTGTGATTTACCACCTCTGAAAATACGATAAAGTATGATGACTGTACTGATAAAAAAACAGGAGTAGAGTTTGTAAAAATTCTCTCTCTGTGCCACTGGTTTTAGTATTAGAATAAATATAATTGAATACATTTTTATGCATTACAGTACAGAGTACACACAGAGGTACGACAAACGAATTCACCTGACTCCAAAAAACCGTACTTCAAAAACACACAGTGATGCTAAAATCTATTACTGGAGAAAGTTGAATCATGTTTGTATGTAATTCTTAAAAGTAAAATTTTAGATGAGCTATTGATGGACGGGTTTCACTTTCAAGTACCATATAAGGGAGACAAGCACAACCACCTGTTTAACAGTGACAGTCAAAGGTTGAGGTTAAGGCCACCAACCAGGTCACCATATGTTTTGTCATTCACGATAAGTTCTCAGTATAACGATAACATTCAGTTTAGCTTTTAGATCAGTCGTATGCACGAAAGGACATTAACACTCGGGACTCAGTTTCACCCTGAACCTTACAGGAACAATTTATTTTCTAAAGACTACTGTTAAATTATCTTTATAACTGCACTTAGGAGTTAAACGGTTTTTTGGTGACTTGGATCAACTTAATCCGTCTTTTCATATATTTTCTTTGACATTTCCCTACAATACTATTGAAAAAAGTTGCACGACTGCAGTTTTCACTTACAAACTTTTACATAGATTCAGGTGTCAGCTCAAATCATGCGACGGAGCGTACGTACGCATTACCTGAACACCTGAATATTGAATGCAATAAACCAAGGGAAGAAATGTGACCAAACCAGAGGTCAGCTACTTAACCAAATCCAAACTGCGGATTATCTTCCCTAAATTTTGAAGAAAAACAATTTCTTTCCTTTCTACGTTTGTGCAGTGTCTACGACAACAACTGCATGAATAGAAGTCTTAAAATCTTAACTTCAAAAAACCACCTGGAATTATGGTGACAAATTATATGTATACGACTAGTACGAGGGTGAACAATGAGCTAAATCCCAAAACCAACCCGCCGGCATTTTCTCATTATTACCGATTCCCTCAATATTCACAAATCCGCTCAAACCTATCCAAGTGTGTCATTTACACTGCCACTCATTCATTCCCAAGTACCAATGTGGGTAACAATGTAAATCTGAAGTATTGCTTACAAGGAAACCATTCGTCATGTAAATCCAACCCAAACGTAAGGGATCATGACCATGGTACTTCCGATCCAGATTTTACATGAAAAATATTACCCTTGTAAGGGTAACACAAAGTGTCAGTTAAAATCAGTAGAAATATTTGTAATCTGACGTGAGTACCGGAGGTCCGCTTAACAAAAAGAAATTAAGAATGAGAGTGAGGGTGGACTTCACTTTCCGCACTACTTTTTCACATGATTGGAACTTTGTATTTTTTTGTGTAAAAAAGAGAGGTTCATTCATTAGAATTTCACTGAAGCAGGAACCACACTTCCGATCTCTCTTCTGTCTTCTGTTTAGGAATTGGAAGGAAGGAAGGAAGGAAGGGGCTTAAAATATACTTATAACAAAAATGAAGGGTTCATCCCATCCTGTCCATTGCATGGGAATTCGTTAACCACCACCACTCCACTACTGCCACTACATAATATTTGAAAGAAAGGGAACTGACTACTGTTCCGGAATTATGGTACAATTGTGTTGTAGACGTTCATTTCATAAAAAATTGTACAACCCGGCCCTGCCCTACAATCTGCGTGTATTTTATGAGTATGATTAGTCGTAGTATTTTGATATGAGGGACAATGCGTGAACCGGTGCGAGACTGAGGTTCATTCATTATTTTTTTCGGCTACTCCGGCACAGGCACTGAAAAAAAACTTTGTAGTCAGTGTTTCTTTGTATATACATACATAATCTGGACCTTAAAGGACAACAGGTGGTATATGGTTATGGCATATGGCACTTCTCTCCTCTGCGAAGGGCACCAGATATTCTACTAGGTATTTGAAATCCAGTCCCACAGGTTAGACTCCGGCACTAAATTTGTAGGGTGAAAGGGTGGTGGTGGTGTGACTTCCTTTAGAGGTCAAACGAGATTTTTCTGGTGTTAAATTTTCTTCCGGTCAAACAGGGTGGTTAGGTCTGTCAAACTATTTCTGAGTTTCCGGTCATGATCCCATATGCTGTAATTTCTGTCTCATGGGATATTTTTCGTCCGATTAGTTAATTTTTGATTTATCGATTAATTTTTGACGTCTCTACAGATTCAAATAAATTCATGATGGCAAACTTGAGCTTGAAAACTTGGAACGTACCAATACACCAAAGCATTTGAAAGTCAAATCCTTTTCGAACATCGGCGATTTAGTCAACAATGCTCGGGTGGCCAGGCAGTCATTCAGTCACCTTAAAACAATACTCTCATTGACTCGTTAATCGCATCCAAACAAAAATACAATTTTTATGAAAGTTACAGGAGGATCAGAATTCAACTTAATTGTCCCCATTCATTCATACATTTCAAAGGTCACAAATTCACGAGGAGTAAACCCATAGATTCATGAATCTGAGAAAATTTATTTTGTAGAATCCTCGCTCTCAATTACATTGAAACTAAAAGATTTTAATTAAAATGATCCAAAAATTCCATTCATTTTGATTTCGTCTCTAATTCATTCCACGAAATATTTTTATGAAAGGGAAGCATGCGAGGGTAACCGGGGATACTTCTTCCTCTCGTGAGGAGAACACATTCGAAGAGCATCCGCAATCCGCCGGCACGGCGACGACATCCAGCCAAAGCATGCCAGGCAGTATAATATCAGTGCCCTTATTTTTTTTCCAGTCCCTCACACCTTCATTTTAAGATTTTAGTCCATGACTGACTCACAAGGGAAGGTACATGATTTGAACATATACAATTTAATTTCTTGACTCTTGGGTTCGATTCCTGGGGCACAATTAATGATCATAAAATACAGAAGGGTTCTTCGACCAAAAGAAAGTCGATTAGGTCCACACTTGTGAGAAAAGCTTTCACCTGAATTGACCACTTTTAGAAATTCCCCATGAAATTTACATACGAATACTTTCCGTTGTGAGATTGACGAATGTGTAACTATTTGAATGTGGTGTGGTCTGGAAGTTTTCTGAACTGGAACAGAAAGAATGAGGCTGGAAGTAAGCCATTTAAAGCGTGTCATGCCAAGGGGGGACTCTGAAATGAGTGTCTCAAGAATAAGATGAAACTTTTCTTATTCCTTATTTGTTCCGACAGAGAGGAAGGAAAAGGGAGGATTTCCTCGAACCTTAGAAACCTTAAGCTGACACACACCTGTAATTCACACGCAACGTTCAACCCCAATTTTCTCTCTTGTTCATCTGTTACCTACCCCTTCAAACATACACTCTGCCAGTGTCAACTTTCTTGAAATCATTATTCCATTGTTGAAACTACTTTATCTTTAAATCCACGACCTTTACTACAATAAACGTGTGTCAGCTTCAGTCTGGTTAAGCCAAATTTTTTGATAGTGATTTATGGGGTGGTTTTAACTTTCATTATTGCTATCGCGTGGGTGCCTTATCACTCAAGGTTATTTGATTCATCGCCTGGACTGTAAGACAGTCAGTGAGCATTAATTTGTACGTGTGAATTCTTTCATTTCTCCCCAGTGTTGAATCAAGTTGCAATTTTAAATTCATAGAAATAAATCACCCAATGCAAAATACAAACCAGACGCTTTGTAATGCCGTCGTCGTAAATAATAATATTTTGCAATATGATCCGACTCGAACTTTAGGTTTTTGATTTTTGCATGAATGCTTATATGGTCAGCGTAGGTACAGTGACCGACTAGAATTACATTTGACGTCATTCAAGGTGTCAATTTTGGGTGGCCCAGCGTTTTGCAGGATTTAAAATTCTAAATATAACATTTTACTACGCATTTTCAATGTTCAAGGCTAATTTTTAATTTCTTCTTTTTGTTAGTTTGGGTTTCAAAGGATTTTCCAAAATTTCAGAGATTTGCATTGTATTGTATTGTTGCAATGAGGTAGTTAGTTTCCAGGCTGTATACTTTACATGGGGAGAAGTGCCCTGAGACTCAGAGTTGACATTTGTCATTTTGTTATGTCACTGTACTGTCTATGCTTGTCTATTCAATGAAAAAAATGTTGGGAAAAGTGTTCGGTCCGATAAGTAAACTTTCTGGAGCGTAAAATTAACCAATTTTTATCGCTCTGGTTCTTCAGTATTTTAACCTTGCCCTGTGTTTTCACTTCATGTTCACAACATTCATTCACCCTTCATCTCCTAAAGATCTTGTACAATATTTTTACCCCTGATAAGATATGAGATAGAACTTCTTGTATCTTAAGTAGTAATATACACATAGTACTTAAGAATTGTTCATATTCCACTTGCAAAGCCGGGTAGCAAAGTGCAAGTGTAGTGAGAATGAGAAATAAATTCAAACCAGTTAAATGTGGGGTTCTGTCAAATGTCCGATGAGGGCAACCTTCGGGTTCAAGTCCGATCCTTGGGAATGACTCACAAGGAAACCCTTTCACTTGTAAAAGTCAAACCAGGACAAAGTACTTAAACTCAAATGTCATGCTCACAAAGTCGACAGATTCAATAGGATTATTTCAAAAAAATGCGATTACACGAGAGTTGTCAAGATTTCTCAGAGTGAATCAAAATTTTGTTGCGACAAACAGTTCAAAATTATTCCTTACAATTACAACCCTTGAATGACTATTTAGTTAGATTTGGCTTTTGTATAAAAACGGTTTCCTTGTCGTGTTTCCTCACTACACCCACTCTCCACCACTGTGGGAACCCAAACTATTTTGAAGAAAAAAAATTCACACTTAGAACCAGTAGCGCTACCAATAATAGAAGCTGATGCTCCATTTCGTAAAAAAGGACCAACTTTCGATTGATAATACCGCCAAAATAATGCACCGGCCATTGTAATTCATTTATAATTTCCTGACATTGTTATTTTTTTCAAATACCCGGAATACGTGTAAGCCAGACGCCCAAAGTAGAAATGTGCGAAAGTGTGATTTTTCGTACTAAGCCAGAACGTAATAGGACCGATTATCTCACAAAAAATACGACGAAGTAAAAATATGTTAGGGTGAAAGTCAAAACTTTTGGTTAACCATTTGCTTTCCTAAAAATTGCAGTATTAGCTATTAAATTTCACTATCATTTGTGGGATGAGGTTGTTTTTGAATTTCTGAGCATTTAATGTGTGAACCCTTATGCATGTTTGAAATGGACAAAATAGAAAACAGAAAGTGAAGACAGAAACTTCAAGTCATACTGATGACGAGGGAAAAATAAATGATTAAGGACATACAAGGAAAGGAACTCCCACCCAGTAGTCATGTCATGTCTTCTCTTATGTGTGCTTCAAACTTTTAAGAAAAATAAATGTGGATGAGAATGTTTTGAGAGATTTTCATCTTAAAAACGCCAAGCTATGCATTATACGACACGATACACAAGAGCCAAACTCTTTATTCCTTTTTCTGGAGGGAGAATTTTTGTTCCACAAAAGGTTATCTGGCTAAGATTTTTTAACGCCAAAGCCCAAAAGCTCATGCAATTCAAAGGTTATCAGGTTAAGCAATCCTCTCCTCTGCATTACTCCTCCTCATGTTCAATGTTCTTTTGCCCTAAATGTCAAAACTAAAACTGGAAGATCCAATAGGAAATAAATATTCATAATTACTTTACACATTATTTTAATATTCCCAATATGAAAATGATACATAAGATCGAATGTACTCCTTGGCCTTATTTTTGTTCACCCTGAGTGTTTTTACGTGTGTTGGATCACTGATTTGTAGGTTCATTTTTTTGTCCGACTAAAATGGAGGGATTCAAATTGGAGTGTATTATTAATGTGTGAAAGATTTTTTTTACTATATTTACTTAATCTCTCGATAAAGAATTAACTGTTGTGAACTACTGGACTATGGACATTTGCATTAATTAATTCCGGTCTAATAATTAATGATATGAAGTGAAAAACTGTACAATATTGTAGGTACAGATTTGAGAAGGTGAAAAAAGTCGAGTTCAATAAAATCGAAGGCATTCAGTAAAATCCTAAATTAAAATTAAACAATTAAAAATTATTTGGAAGAAAGTATTATTGCATGTCCAGCTAAACCGGCTCGGTGATTTACAAACCGACGTAGTGTTTAAGTCTCACCTCAGTACGCACTGGAAAGTGTCCAAGAAGGGTCAAAAATTTAGTAAGGGGTTGATGGAACAATGCAGCAACGCAATGCAAGTGTAGGAGCGGTAATAAGTACCGGAAACAAGCAGTTTTATTTTTGAATTACGAATTGAACTGACTGTCGTTGCTCAAAGTTCATTCTTGCATGTAATTCTGACTTTCCTAGTATCAAGCAAGCGTTGGAAGTCACAGACAGGATTTGTATCATAAAAAACGAAAAGGGACAAAATTTGTAAAATTCAGTGTAGTAGGTAGATTTGTGAATGTAGATCAGGAAACCCGGCGTGACATGATGGAGGTAATAGAACAACGAAAAAGGGTGTTCCGTTTCGGTGGCCCCTGCTGACTGTTTTCCACTTGAATGACTCTTTGCCGTGGGAATGATGGCCAAAACGAAGGAAAGTGTCACGGGAGTTTAGCCTGGTCGTCGTAATCGTATTCTTACGTTATTTGTTCTTTAAATGTAAGAAAAGGCTCAAATTCCACTAAAATACCCCTTCGTCATGTCATACTACATTTGTACAGAAATAGGTTAAATTGTGACCATTTGGTGCGACGACTCTTGACAACAGAAATTAAGCAGAAGCGTTACAATTTAGTGAAAGTTCCCTAATGTTGCCTAATCAGAGTATTTCATAATAACCGATGATTAGCTCAAAGTATGTTGATTTTAGTGTCAAGTTCTTATTTCTGAAGGAAACGATTGATAAAAATAACATTGGGTGATAGGATAATGTGAATGGTACTTAATATGCAAGAGGAAATACAAAACATTGCTCTTAACTTTTAACCCAGTTTTAATTTCAATGAACGAACATCATTTCAATTAGTGACCCTCTTAGTGCCCTTGACATGATTCATTCAAATTTCTTAGGGGAAGAGATGATAGGACAATAATGCACGAGTTTTATAAACAGAAGGGGAGCGAGAGCGTCATTGCATTGAATTTTAAAAACACAAAATAAGGGATTAATCCATGCACAATTTTTTAACGAATGTTAAAAAGGAAATCAAATTCCGGTTTCAGGAAGCACCCGTATTTTACCACTTGAACGTGGAATAGATTCGGTGTGATATGATATGATATTGTACATAGTTGATGTGTCAGAAAATTAATTCCAAATTATTCAGTGGGGATAGCCTTGTACATGGACGTCCTGTGTGTCATGAATTTGACTTTGACTCGATGAGGGTTTATCCGACCGAATCAGACATGATAAAAAAAGTTTGAATTTCCGGGTAGGGTAGGGTAAGGGTAGGACTGGATGAATGAAGAGCACTGCGGTGGTTTATTAAATTCATACTTCAATTTAGCAACATTAGCAGCATAATTTCCTTGTTTTAAAGTGTACCCTCTGTACCACAAATTATCTTGGAGATGACAAGAACTATTGATTCGTCTTCGAAATTTTTTTTAATCTTGTGCTTAAATCGGTTGTTCACCTTTCAACTTCTATTTCCTACTATTTTAAGCTCAGGAATCATTCCGCACGGAACTGTCGACTTGACTTTGACTTTCCGACAAAGAAGTGTCAAAAGTCAAAGAAACAACTTCCGCTCATTTGCTTCCTAATTTTTTTTCTTCCTTCCGGGAACGCTTTTTCCAAACAATTAGTCAACGGATTTCCGAATCTCGAAATCTCATCCGGCTTCGTTCCCTGTAATTAAACTTTGACAAGACGTCGTTACCGTTACCTGATACACACAAAATGCACTAAAGGCAATCATTTGATCTATAATCCAATCCCCTATATAATCTATCCCCGGTTGCAAGTAATTTTATCAACGGAATGTACTGTCGAAATAGCTGCACAATCGTTGTCTTCACGAATCAGAAGATTTTATATTTTAATCACATTGTAGTTGTAATTTAGTCCAATTTTTTGATTCTTTAAATAAAGTAACATTCGAATTTTTCTTGTGTTTGCAGTACAACTCAGTTTGCATCCAAGGGTGCAAGAAATGGAAGACTGGACTTCAGTACGGGTGTGGCTACGTTTGTGTAAGATGAACCTTTTCTAATCTTCTTTTCATTTATTTCCTCGAACTGCCCAACCCAACTCCTTTCACTCTTACAATATTAAACTTTCTTTTTCAAATGAACTAAAATGTACTTGACTTCACTTGTCTTTTCAGAATGGCAGTGAGGCCGATTATAGAGAATTCTATTCCTGCCAAATGGGTTGCTCCAAGTTGGTTGATGATTACTACTATAATTTAACGGGTAAGCAAAATGAAGATCATTGCATCTCCATTCCTGAGTATTTTCACACTGTAATACCTTAGAACAAATGACAAACTAACCCATTCCCTATAAAAAAAATTTCTTTGACCAATGTCAATTAATGGGTGTATTTTCCAACTCTGCTTATTCTGGATTTTGTTCTCTGAAGAGTTAAAGTTCATTTTAATACGCCCGCATCTGTTTTTCCATTACATGAACCGATGTAGCTTCTTCAATTTGGACTCAAATGATTTCATAACTCAAACTACTTATATTCAATTGAATAACGAGACACAATGGGCCATTGTTCACTAAACCTATTACGTTTCCTGATCACTATTTACAAGATAGGACAGTGCTAGAAAACAGAGAACTTTTACTCTTGATAACATGTTTCGGATAGATAAGCAGTTAAGTTTCCTAAACATGTGCGGAGAGTTCAGTTTTTTTCTCCTCTCTTCTTTCTTAATCTTAATCTTGTATGTATTCTTGTATTGTTTGGGTCCATACAGGAATCCTCGGAGTGCCGGATCCACCCACATTAATCGCGGTCTCATTAAAGAGCACTTCACTCCGACTGAGTTGGGAAGGGAGTTTACAGTCAATCCCTTATTTGGTCTTCACGATTCAACGAAGATTTTATCTTCGGAATCATCCTTGGGAGTCCGTTACCACTGAACCGCTCAATCAAACTCAAACGACGGTCCAGGACCTCAAACCTTACACAGAGTACCAGGTAAGAACAGGAACACAACACAGACAGAGCACCAATATTATGCAAAAATACCAACTTCAACTTTAATGAATAACATTAGTCGTTTGATTTGAGTGCATCGCACAAAATGTACCCGTCTCATGTTGTTTTTTAGTTAATTATACTTATAATGAAATGAACTGAACCCAGTTTTGCCCTCCAGTAATGGCTTGTTGATCGTAAATGGTAAATGGGTGAGGTCGAGGTCCCCTCAAGTTACATCATACAAAAACAACCTAAACCTTATTTAATTTCTATTCTACCCTTCATTTCCAGGGTAGCATTCCGACGAGAGACCATTAAACGCTAGAAATTCCACCAGAAACTTGTTTCCGCTTCAGTAACTATAAACTATACTTAAATTCTCTCGGCTAAACTGAAATGGAGTTTTCTTCTCAGAATATCATTTTCCCATACGCGACAAAATTTTCACTCATATGGAGAGGCGACATTTTCACACGCATTTTAATTTGAAATGAACTGTCAAATCGAGTCGGTGCTTTCCTGGTAAAGTATTGCCCTGTTACTTCCTTATAGTTAAGAGTTCGATCTCTCAGTCAGGCATGTACATGTTTATAGCTGATTTTCTCAGCTGAAGTTTTTTCATACTACTAGGGTGACCAGCCCTGGTCTAAATGAAAAGCTAATGTGTCGGAATCGGATTTTACTTGTGAATTGACCCATAAGATTATTTTTTTATTTGACCAACACGTATTTTTTCCTAAATATTTTGGACGAATGTTTACGCTGTCTCACGGGAGTAAAGTTCTTGTGTGAAAAGAAGACACGTATGTAAGATGAGTGGATTTATTTGGACTGTCATGGAATGACAGTGCGGATTACGGCTTCTGTTTTTGGTCATGATTAACTCTGGTCCATTCTTTCCAGTCAATCGGGGTCGTCGAGAGAAAAAAGTAGCAAGCAAGTGGAAAGGGCGGTTGGGAATCTTAATAATGTCTCCTCCTTTCCTTAACGCGTACGTACAGTACAGTAGAGAAATGTAGATGTACTTTGTTAGTTTTTTGATTCACAACAGGCGTAGTGTTTCAATATTTTTTTCTCTCTTTTGTTCTCCATGTGGAAATGAAAAAGACTTTTCCCTTTTTAGGTGTGCCCCGTCAAGAGCACAAATGGAGACACACTCGTAAAAATTACTTACTGTCACTCATTGAAGAGTGGGTCGTAAATAAAGGAAAAACGTGTTAGGAATAACGACGGTTAGTTAGTGTTAGTGTTATTCAAATGAAATGTTGTGAATTCATTCCGTCGTTTTTGAAATAACAGAGATGCTTGAAAAGGGGTTTCTCAAGTAATCAAAAACGGTGGACGCTCATTTCGACCTCGCCCAGTTCCAAAGAATTTTCTTCGAAAGTTGCTACTACTTTTGTACCTTTGTTTGTGGAAGCAATTTTAAGGGAAATCTACAGATGGGTTCAGATAACAGAAAAATACATGCATTAGGTGACCGGTATTACATCGGGTGACAAAAATGTGGCCATGAACTAAAGTGTCCCCTTATGGATATTCAAGGGGTCTCCTCTCAGCCTGGTAGTCTCTGCCATCAGTTTCACTACACGCAGTTGAAATAGTAGGGAACATCAAACTTCACACAGTTTTTATCTGTCAAATTATCTGCTACATTGTGATCCAGTTGGTGAAAGCTACTTTCTCTATTTCTGCGAACTGCAAGACCGGCTAGCCGAGAGTACACTCTCTTTATTTTCTCCAAAATTATCTACCTTACTTCTAGATTCCTCGTCCGCGTACTGGTGCATGGTAACATTGGAGTAGGCCTTTTGAAACGTTTGTATATAAAGCAAACCTGATCTCAACTACACAATAGAAGATTTCTCAAAAGAATTGTCTCACAATTAATTAATCGCACTGGTCGAAACCAAATTACATGTCATATGGACTGATTGAATGAGTGCCATTAGGGTTGTCTACATGATATTTTATGCATTTCCAGTTTCGAGTAGGATGGATTCTTGCTTCTGACTTTCCACCGTTCTACTCATTGGGAAGTAATCCCATTGAGACCCTTCCTAAAGGACTCCCAACTCCTCCTGAAATCACAAGTGTTCAACCCATTAGTAATACAAGGTATTTTGTCAAATCTCTTTTAATCTCCAGGAAATCCTTTTTGACCTAATTTTGATGAAATTTTATAGCGTGGCAGTCACATGGCTTCCACCGTCTCAACCAAACGGACGACTCATTGCCTATATTCTCAAACTCCAAAATTTATCTCATGGACCTTTGTTCAAAGTAAGTGTGGATGATATGGACCGAAATGAAATATATTTTTATGTTTTAATCTATTAAAATGAATTGCAGGAGATTCCCATTACTCAAAACCCGAGAGGTTACACTTTCTCGGGACTTTTACCCAATACAAATTATACGTTAACTATTTCTGCTCAAAACTCGGAGGGAGAAGGTGAAGCAGCCAGTGTTTCCTTTGTCACTCCACACTCTTCCATTTCAAATGGTAAAAATATATACATGTGCAGAATTGAAGCCTAGGACAATTTCTTCAAAATATTCCAAATATTTTTAGACATATCAAAGAAGCCAGAGCCCCGTCTACTCATTCAGGGAATCCAAGACATTTACCTTCAACAATTGGATCCTTTGCTTGAGCCAGATGACGGCGTTTATGTCTCAAATGAAAACATCACTGGTATGAAGTGAACGATTTAAAAAATTCTGGTCATATTTTGATACTTCGTTCTAAAAATTGAAATACTTTTTAATTTAAAGCAATGGCAGTTCATGTTAAAAAGAAGTGGCTGTACATTGCCTTAGCCGACGGTCAAGTGATTCGAACTGATTTACAAGGAAACCAATCCATGGTGACATTGTCCAAAGAAAAACTTGACATTTGGGTCTCTTTCCTGTCCGTTGACTGGCTCAACCATAAACTCTATTTAGTTGGTAAAGAAAAAAGATCATCAACTTGGTGTTTCAAAAAATGTGAATTGAATGGTGACAAACTCACAACCATTTACTCATACTTGGGAGCCCAACCCGTAGATTTTATGGCAGATCCGTACACTGGGTGAGTAATTTAATTGAATTCTCTCGGACAAGAGAGGATGTGAATTTTCTTATATGTAACAGTGCAGTATATCGAATTTTGTCTCTTTTTAGTTACATGTACTGGGTGAGTGCTCCAATCCCAACTTATTCTCGTAGAGGTGGATTGTACAAAATGGATATGATCGGAGAAGATATGATGAACGGAGCGACTCTTCAGTTTCCACCAATACCTGTCTACATTGGCCCTAACCTTGGACCTTTTACGATCGACTATGTCAACTATAAAATCTTAATTGTTCACAAAGGAAAAAATACTGTTTTGTCCGTGTCATTAGATGGGTAAGACCAATTTGATGTACACTAGCCGATAAATGCTAAACTTTTGGACTAGCTAATTTCGATTCTCCAGATCTGATCGAAACTCGACGTGAAACAAATCCAATCAAAACCTAATGATTAAAAATGACAAATATTTCTATAATTTCAGGGAGGTCGATGACATTCGCCAGAATACTCAAAGCCCACAATTTGGCGACGTCTTATCCTTGGCAATGTACAATGGGTAAGCAATAGTAAATTAAGTTATGTATAATAATACAAATAAATAAACACATTAAACAGTAATATTATTAATCTCAAATAGTCCAAACTGAAGGTTAAATGCGTTTATACGAAAGTAAATTCGTGTTTGTAGTACCAAAGAGAGAAGTCATTAATTATATCCCAATTCTCGATCAAATGTTTGGTTGTGACTGCCTTGTCACATGTGAAATGGGATAACATGAGATTCTGTCTAAAATAATGGTTTCGCTCATTTCAGAATATTTTATTGGACAACTGGCCAAAGTTTAGTGATTGAGGAGTACAATGCAGCTCAAAATAGCTTCTACCATAATAGTTACGATGTGTCAAAAACCCACCAGCCGTGTTCACGTCTTATAATTCTTCACTCTGACCTTCAACCCAGGTATAGAACATTGTACTGGTGCAATACTAATGCGATACACTAACAGGAGAGGTAAAACATACTCAAGCTAATTTTTCAAAATTTATTTCAATTGTATCTTTAGCCCAGCACCCATGGCCCCTCCTCGCCATCCCCAAGTCATCTTCTCCCAAAGGAGTGCCCGTATCATGTGGAGACCTCCAGCCACGATTGCCAATTTGGGTACGTTCGCAAATTTCTATTCTACGATGGAGTACTTTTTGATGGCACGTTAGAAAAATTCTTTCCTGTTTATGGAATGCTTCAAATACTTAACTCTTTAAATTAAAATACACTTGTCCTTCCCTCAAAATTTTCTCTTCACCAATTCTATCGTTTAGAGTCTAATAGTAAAAAAAATCAGTTACTTAGACCATAGGCGAGGGCACAAGGCTCAGGTGTCAGTTAGTTAAGCCAAAATCAAAATTATATGGAAAGTATGGGCAATGCAGTCGAAAATTTTCCAAATTTTTAACTTGAGCCTTTTTAAATTTGTTCTTCCCAATATAACGATTATCAGATGCCTGATATTTCCCATTTTCCCAGTAATTTTAATGTTTGTGAATTTACCCTGTAAATACATTATAAAAATAGGTTTGCATGGAATATTAATTAGTTTTAGTTATAGGAGTTATGGGTAAGTAAATACTTTAAAATAATATTTGTTTAGAATTAGGACCTTGTGCCCAGGTATGCTTTATATGTCAGCTCTTTCGATAGCGTATCCGGTACTTGTTTTCTTGTCTCCTTCTGTAGGCTATATCATGTATGGCAATACTGCAAATACGACAAGCCGAGGAGAGTCGCAAAATTTGGAGTCTCTTCTAATCTGGACCCGTATTTTCATTTTATTCTAATAACTAACTTCTTAAAAAAATGTATCGGATTATTTAAAAAATTGAATTATTTTTATTTCCATTGTAAACTTTAATTGAAATAAATTATAGTTAGTATTATGTTCTATTCTATCAATCTTGTCTTTTCGTCTTTATCTGTGTTGCTTGTCGAGTCAAACAACGATATATTTAGCATACCTGTGCACACGGGCCAAATTCCATGAATGACTTTTTTTTAAAATATTTTCATCATGTTTTTTTTTTGGCGAATTCAAATTTTCAATAAAAAACGAAACTTATATATCCTTCCTGCGTTTCCCAAAAAAAAATTGATTGAGACGAGAGAGAAAGGAAAGAACGACTCAGACCTGCATCTATGCAGAGCAGACAGACAATGACAAAGGCTGTCCTGTCCCCCGTCTTGGCTTTGGCTTTTGTGCACAGGTACGCTTTCTATAGTCGTCACACTCGTACGTACGTACTTTCACTCTTAGCTTTCTTTTCCATCTATTTTCATTCCCAAACATTTCTAAGAAAGTTAAAAATGTTGTACCTTGTAAAAAGAAATTAAAGAGGAATGTTTGATCAGGTGAAGGAGCTTGGAGAGATTGGAAATATCAAATTCGTCTCTCGGATAACACATCAATTTCTAACATTACTGAGACGGAGTATGTCCTAGAAAATCTTAGACCATCAACTTACTACTCTATCCAGGTAAGTTTTACGCAAGGAACCACTTCAATACGTAAAATTCAAAGCGATTCCCAAAACTTTATCTGATACTACTTTTCTAAGAGATCAAAAAGTTACGTTGATGTGTTTGTTAGGTCCGAGCATACTCTTCAAGTGGACGAGGTCCATTATCTGTCCCATTTCGAGGTAGAACATTACGTGAAACACCCTACAATATTAGTCTTCTCTGGGGAGCCGAAGAAGGACTGTTTTCCACAGACACACTCGGAGAAACTGTTCAACAACTTGTATTTCAAAGCCAGTGGAAAGAATCGTTGGAAGATCGGACAATTACATCCCTGGCTTGGCGAGACACTTCCATTTTCTTTGCCATCTCTAATGGCAGTGTTTTCCAGTACGATGGGAGAGAAAGTTCTTTCCCACCATCTGCCCCTACACGACTAAAAGGAATATCATTTGCTCAATCTTTGTCCTACGATTACATTGGAGAGAAATTGTATTGGTCTAACCCCAAGAAACAAGCCATACTCAGATGTAATGTTCGTGATTTTGATGGCGGAAATCCAAAATTATCATCAGAATGGCTTAAAGTTGTCACCACGGCTATGGAAATTTCCATTGATAGCTACAGAGCGTTACTACTTTGGACGACTGGACATTCATTGGAAATGTCTCGGCTGAATGGGTACAATCATAACGTCCTATACAGCGTAGGGCTGTTCTCAGGGGTCAGAATCATTGGAATTACGTTGGACACTGACCAGTCCAGAATTTATTGGATTAGCAGAAGCTATGAAGGTTCAACTCTTATGAGGTTGAGTTACAACACGAAAAGTACACAAATTCCATCCATGATTGCAAATTATCCGGATACGGCAATTCTTGGTGAGATTTAAAGCTATATTTTATACTACATAATTATTTTCAAGCTAAGTTTTGAGTACAATTCATCAAATACTCATGCTATTTCAGGACCAGTACGATATTTTAATGACAGACTGATTTGGCTGCAAGGAACATCAAATGCTGTTTTAACTGATTTGTACGGTCAAGGGAAAGCTGTGATGACCGTAAATTCAATTAGTAATATTTCAACTATTCATGTACGTGACCAGTCAGCACATAGATTTCCAGCTGGACTCTCCAGGGGAAAATTAAATGTGACTCCCAACTCAGTACTACCTTGGTCAGTAACAGTGTCTGGAAGATGGAATAATTTCACGATTAGTTGGCAACCTGTTAATAATACCAATTTCGGGAAAGTATTGTATCAAGTCACAGTCAATAATTATGTCGCAAAGGTAAGCAAGCACATTAATTATAATTTCCAAGACTCCTTTCAGTCTGCCAATTTCGTTAAACTAAAATAATTTCTTTTTGTACAACAGCCAACCACCCTACCAATGATTTCCTTCGAAAATGGTACTTTGTTCAAACCGTACACAGAAATTGAAATTTCAATTGTTGCCTTAACTTATTGGACCTCTGCAAAGCCTACGATAGTCAAGACGAAACACACTCCGTCTGGAAAACCGTCTGCACCAGTGAATCCTAGAATATTTCTTGAAACTCTCAATTACCCTTATTCAAAGTCTGATCGAAATATTGCACGTGGAGAATTACGTTGGGATCCAATTGCAGAACCAAATGGCGTAATTCTTGGCTACATGGTTCACTGTTGGAAGGATAACGTGAAAACTGCGGATTGTTACTGTCAAGTAGATTTAAAGAAATTGAACTGTGAACTCAAGAATTTGAGCACGAACTCGATATACCAATTTGCAGGTTTGTAATTTTTATTGTTTTGGTTTCTGTGTATATTATGTTGCTTTCTTCGCCGGAGCAAGTTTATATGAAAATACCCATTTGGATACGGAAAGAAAACTTATTTTACAATTTTCTTGATTATATTGCAGTGCAAGGTTATACAGACGCCGGAGCCGGGAACTGGTCACGACGAGTCCAAACGAATCCGAGGTTCAGCAACCCAATTCCAAAACTTTTACTTGCCACGAATGACAAACTACAAATTCTGGACATTGACCGCAATCATTTGGAACCAATTGCTTCAGGTACGCGAATTGTCTGAAAACGTTTACAGTAACTTGAGGACTGTAGTGTAAATGCGTTTGAAAATATGTAACATTCACTTTCACCATGCGAAGAAAGCGTACTTTCTCCTAGTCATGTCTGATTTGATATTTCAGGCTCTCCAACTCCTATGACGGCAACTTATTTTGCATCAGAAGATTCAATCTATTGGTTCAATGAGGGACAACATCTCATTCAGTCTAGATTGGATGGAACAAATAAGACATGGATTTTGACTTTGGATTCAATGGAGGCTTCTCACTTATCTGTGGATTGGATTGCAAGAAAATTGTATTGGATTGCTGAACTATCACAAACTGCGAATAATAATTACGGTGGAGAATCAGATGAAAAGTATCGGATTATGACACTCGATTTGGGTGATCTGCCTTCTGCTCCTGAAACAATTGTAAAATCTCGTACAGCAATCAAATCTCTAACAGTCAATCCATTCAGAAAGTAAGTTTACCATAATACAAATCTACGTGTATTCTAATCGTGGTGTCAAAATTTGTGTACTACTGTTTAATTTCTATTCATTTAGCTCAATTCTATGGACCACCTCAAAGCGTAATGGTATAATGACACTATATTCATCTTCAACGGATGGATCTTCTGTCATCGGCTTTCTTTCCAGAGATCCGTAAGAATTTTGTCCTTTTTTAATTTTACACTCTGTGCTGTTGTTTTAATCACCGATAAAAATTTTCACAGACTGAACTGCAACTGTAGTTCAATTGTCTCCGTCGGAGAAGCAATTGCATTCGACCCGAAAGGCTATGGAAGTATTAAACAAGGTGTTATCATCACAGATCATCAAAGTATTTGGCTCGCGGATGACACTGGTTGTGAATGTCACCAAATTGTCAATATGTCCGCCCATCGGGTTTCACGTAAGGGCTTCAGAGAGTTTCTTTCAAAAACACTAATATTTCAAAAAGTTAACCCATTTCTTGATTTCTAATCAATAGAAACAATGAATCCACCGTTTCGCATCACAGTTGATGAACATCACGTTTACTGGGTTTCCAACTATTTGTATGCTTGTGAAAAACCTGGCATTGGAATTACTGAGCTCAACGGCGTTAGTGGCCCTTCTGGTGTTCGAGAAGTTTTGGTCATTGGACCCAGTGTTCAACCTTATCCAGGTCAGGCAACCGTGTAAATATTAAATTTCGTATCTCGTTTATACTAATCCGAATACTCATCCTTAATTGTGTAGATTTACAATGCCTTCTTCCGCGCAAATTGGAACCGGCAGAACCGACTCTCCTCAACTGTTCATCTCACGCATTCCATGTACAATTACCACTTCCATTTCCAGTAAATTGTTTGAGTGGAAGTCAAATTTCAATGGCTACTCCAAAGTATGAAGTGTATTATGGGACAGTGAATGAAAAAGGAATCACAGAATGTACACCTTCCAGTTTGATGCACTGTCGAGTGTTAAAGAGTACGAAACCATTGCTTGATATTACAAATCTACATCCATATACAACTTACACGGTTTTCGTCACGGTCACTAACTATTACGCCGAGAAAGAGGGTCTTCCAGCTCTCATTTCTTCTCCGCGGATGCTTCGTACTGCACCTGGAGGTTAGTCAATTTTCCTATATTTAGCGTAAACATCGAGCCCTGCTAATATCTAATTTCTCCATTCAATTTTACAGCACCAATGCCACCGAAACTACTCAGATTAGAAACTTTAACTCCCATGTCGGTTCGTGTTGTGTGGGGAAGACCGGAGAAACTGAATGGAGAGAGAGTCTGGTATGAAGTTGAATGGGAAAGTTGTTCTCCAACAAGATCTTCACCGAAACAACCTGGGCGATTGCGATTATTATGGACCGAACACGAGTCAAAGACTAATCAAAATCACACAGAATACAGTTTGGATATAACTGGACTCAACCCCGCAACTAATTATTCCGTATGGGTACATGCTTTCTCAGAGAAAGGAGATGCTCTGAGTAAAAGTGAAGTAAGAGTTGTAGAGACTTTTCCAAACCCAAGTAATTTAACTCTTGTGGCAGCAACTCCGCACATTCTCTCCGTCGCTTGGAAAGCTCCGGAAGATACAAGTATTTTGAGGTATAGAATTTCAGAAATCATTACATATAGTTTTATTGGCAAGAGTCTTCTAATTTTAATTTTTTATTCCAGGCACCAAATTGAGTACAGAGCGGGATGGTCCACTGTATGGAATGAAACAGAATTAGTTCATTTCACAGTACCTGGTCGCATTTACAACATTAGTATAATTGATTTGAAGCCAAAAACTTTTTACGGGTTTCGAATCACAGCCTGGTACAAGGGTGACCCTCTGAATCCATACAAATGGCCTCGAGAAGATCAGTTTAATATGGAGACCCGAGCTGACAAACCTGGTTCACCGGGGTAAGTAATAATTTTAGTCTTAAAAAAAAATTAAAATTAAAACTATTTCCTTTTGCGAACAATGTTAGTAAATAAGAGCACAGGCTAATGAATAATGCGAGAGGGAACACAAAATTATAGACTTTTAAAAAATCAAAACTTTTATAAGACACAAACAAATGAACAATAGAACCAAACAATACCTAATACCAAAAAATTCACTATAATAAAAATCCTTCCAAATCGTTACAGATTACCAGTTGCTCGTGGAATTGGAAAATCCTTGTATGAAGTTACGTGGGAGAAAGCGGATGAAAATGGTGCGGTTGTTGATTTGTATAATTTGGAGTGCAAATTGGAAGCAGAAGGATCTCAACCAGCAGAACCGGAAGGACGGAAAAAACGAGACGTTAACGAGAAAGTTGAAGTTGCTGAGAAATTAGTATCGCCAGACGCTTCAGCTCATCGGAAACCACATCATTGGTTTGTTGTGTATAATGGGACTGGTAAGTTAAACAACCAGGAATCTACGCACAAAATTAAATCTGAATTCTAATGAAGAATTATTTTACAAAAATTATTTGTAGAATCCCGATGGGAAGTAAAAGACTTGGATCTAAATTCTCATTACTGTTTTCGAGTTCGAGCAAAAAATCTTTATGGTTGGGGAGAATACAGTCATGAGAGTTCAGTGGTAGTAATGTCTGCTCTAACGATCGTGGCGGAAGCTCAAAACGTTGGCGTTGTGTTGGGAGTGATTGCCTTGGGTATTCTAGTTCTGGGAACTTTAGGATTTCTTTTCATATATGGTAAATTCCTAAATACATGCAAAGATTTATTATTGAAAATCAGTTCTTTACTTGAAAACTAAAACTTTATTTTAGTCTACCACCGGAAATTGAAAGAAAAACCAGCACTTTTGAATTCTTTACCGTCTGAGCGACGTGAGGTTGAATTAGCAACGCTGAGAGAACTACCGGTCGGAAATTCATTCATTCATCAAAGCAATATTTTATATGCTGCGGACGGTTTTCTTCTGGACTTGGAATTGTCTGGTGTTCCGAAAATTTCAAGCAATCAAATCAGGCGTACTAAATTTTTAGGCAAAGGCGCATTCGGAGAAGTATACGAAGGTTTGGCAACCAATCTCCCAGGATATCAAGATAATCCTCACGGAACCTTGGTGGCTATCAAGGTATTAATTAAGGGCTTAAAATTTGAGCATCAAATGACACCTTGTCAAAATATTGACTGACATTGTTTGATTTTTATTTCAAGACTTTAAGGAAAGGAGCTTCCAATCAAGACAAAATTGAATTCATCGAAGAGGCAAAATTAATGACACAGTTTCGCCACCCTCATATTCTTCAATTGATTGGAATCTGTGTTGAAACAGACCCTTGCTGCCTACTGTTGGAGTTAATGGGAGGCGGTGACCTTTTGACATACCTTCGCACAAATAGAACTAACCCGAGTCTAACTTTGTGTGACCTTTTGTGCATGTGTGTGGATGTCGCCCATGGATGTGTTTATTTGGAGGACATGCATTTTGTTCACCGTGACTTGGCCGCGAGAAATTGTCTAGTGAGAATGATAGACTCGACCGGTCCGAATCCAACGTTGAAACAAAGGGTTGTAAAAATTGGTGACTTTGGTCTAGCTCGTGACATTTACAGAAATGACTACTATAGAAAAGAGGGTGAAGGATTATTACCGGTACGCTGGATGCCGGCAGAGTCACTGGTTGATGGTGTGTTTACAACACAATCTGATATTTGGGCTTTCGGAGTTCTCCTTTGGGAAATTATGACTTTGGGTCAACAACCCTATCCCGCAAGGTCTAACCTCGAGGTTCTTCATTACGTGACTGCGGGTGGAACACTTCACCCACAGGAACTACCAAATTGTCCAGAAGCTTTGTAAGTATTTCATTAGAAAGCTAAGCGAGAAACTCCTCGATAAGAAATTTAGTTTCATGACTATTTGATTTCTCGTCCCTCCTAATTTCCATTTCCTTTTGGTACAGGAGTAAACTGATGCTTCAATGCTGGCAGTTTGAACCTGAGAATAGACCCAGTTTTAAAGACTGCTTAACTCAACTGGAGGCCCTTCTTCAAGACACAATGGAAGGCTTCTACGAGTGTCCCACCGGTCAAGAAAACCGTACCCACCAAACGTTCAGCAATCCTGGTTTGGGTAAGAATATAAATCCTAGGATATATTTTGGTCTGTAAGAATTGTTGCCTGCTGTGTCTGTGTGTTTAATATATTTCATTTTCAAATTTAGAAAATTCTGAAGAGAAAGGTAGCTATTGGCAGCCAGAAGGCGAAAGGGACAGCGATTCTGTGTTTGCCGCACATGAACAAAGAAGTTATGCTGACCAACCTTCAGAAATGTTCAATAATAGTGGACAGGGTCCGAGTGGGAGTTTTCCAAAATATTTGGAAATTCTTGACGGGGGTGATGGAAGTGCTTCGCAATGTCCACCTAATTGCAACTCATTGACTGAAGAAAACGGCTATGAAATACCACTACCACGAATACCAGCTAGAAATCCCATAAATTTAAATTCTGTTGCATGTGCTCTTGGAATCCCATCCCCACCGTATTGGAATACAAAACAGGGGTCATCGTCAGGAGCTGGGGATGAAGGGGTTGAACTTCAATATTTTGTGCCTTTTAGAAATCCTAGACGCTCAACGGCGACGACTGGAGAAAGTGAAAGTGAATCTCATTACAGAAATCTTCTTCCATCTTCCACTTCGGAAGATGCGGATGGCGATGTAGATGGAGATGTTGACAATGAGTGCCTGAGCAGTGATGAGCAGCCTGAGTCTCTGACTAATAATAATTATAATAATAATATTTTTCACTTGAATTTAAATCCTTCCTTGCTTCAACAACAATGTCGTAGTAATCAATTTAGACCACACTATGAAATCCCGGTGCATATGAACAATGCAATCGCCACAATTGCAATATCACCAGAAGTACCTTCTACCTCAAATCCTGAGTCTGAATATGAGTACAGTCGCTTTCATCACAACTACTACAATAATCGTCCTTGTGTAAATGCAGCTAATAGCGGCTAATTTTTATTCCTTGGGAATTTTTTTAAACAGAAGTTTTTCTGTGAAATGTACAAAATAGAAAATAGAACTGCGCTGTTATTAAGTTACCATTAGAATTATTTGTTATCTTGTATGTAAAATGAACACGAACTTCGGAAAGGCGAGGCGAACAAAGTTGAACCAAAGTTAAATGTATCGCCTCATCGATTTGTTATACTCGTAAAGTCGACAAAAGTGAAATAAAAATTACGGTTGTAATGAATGAAGTACAGAATTTTCTTTCTCACTATCCTCTTGTTTGAATGCAGTTTTGGGGTCAAAACGCCTCGTCTGTGGTCGACTTCTTTCACGTTCTAATTGAGCAATCGTTTGTTTTGCTCTTGCTAATTCAAGTCGCAAGGTCTCATTCTCCTGTGAATCAAAATTACGGAATATAAAATACAAGTCGAATTAGTCCTGGTAGAAACTTGTCATGCAAAGTGACTATCCTATACTATTTTGCTCTGACTCTAGTAATTAAAATGACTCATTGTCATTTCAATCTAACGTATAACTTACCTTCTTCGATTTGAGATTATCTTCCTTAAGTTTGATTATGTGATGAATTTTTTGCCTCTGATTTTGATGACCCATCAGTTCCGCATACTTTGCAAAAATATCCCTACATTGTGTCTCGTTAGCCATTTTCCCTTCCTTTGCCTGCAACATTTCCAACTTGTAGGCTTCAAGTTGATCCTTGAAAGGTTCCATGAGTGCTTCCATGTTCTTTAGACGTGCGGTTAAGTTCATGTTTTCATCCTCAAGGTTGACGAAACTCATTCGTAATTTTTCAAAGTCTTCCTCAGATGTTTGAGCTTGACGGTTGCTTTCTTCAAGCTGGTTCTCCAGATTTCGACTAATGTATAAGACAAACAGTTTCTTCAGACGTCAGGTTCGTATGTACGTACCGACTGAGTTCCCTCAGCTGAGAAATTCATAACTTAGCTAATTAGATAGAAAAATTAATCACTATTTACCTCAAGATAACTTGACTTTCCAGTTTTGCATTAAGAATTCGAACATTAGTTTCAAAACCTAGAACTTGTTCGGCCTTTGAGTCTAAAATTTCAGATTGATGTTTAAGACTTTCCTTCAAAGTTTCATTTTCCCGTTTGGTTAGAATAGCTTCACGCTTGGCTCCATACGCCTCGACCATCTGAAACAAAAAGATCATTTTCGTAAAGAATATCGACAGAAGAACAAAAAAAAAGATCCATAGTAGCGTAAACAATTCCAGAATTAAAGGGTTAATATGATCTCTTATCTTATAACGGTTTACGTTAACTAGTCAAAAATGTTCGGGTTACCTTTGCTCTCGTATCCGCCAATAAATCGACAAGTTCTTTTTTAGATTCCTGATGTATAGCAATTTCTCCCTCTAACTTAACCCTCAACTCGGCCGCGTACTTTTCTATCTCGACAAGTTCCTTTTTAGATTCCTGATGTACAGCAATTTCTCCCTCTAACTTAACCTTCATATCGGCCGCGTACTTTTCTATCTTCTGGAATTCCTGTGTGGCAAATAATTTTGTAGTCGAAATTCGAAAATGCAGTTTAGAAAGTTACAACAACTTAACAAACTAGCCAAAGAGTGGCACAGGATATCAAAATCGGTATTTTGAAATGAGAATATGGGTATATGGGTTTCACAACGAACCCAACAGTCCACTTTCAAAGTTGAAATGGTGATATTGAGAAATCTTACTGCTATAATAAGATTTAAGCACAAACAACTACTTTTGAAAAGGAGGAAAAACAGTAATCATCGGCAAAATATCTTTTAAATGAGTAATACGGTGTTGTAAATTAATTCTTACAATTTTTGAATATATTACGGTCGTTTCCATTTCATCACGCTCGGCAGTTACGCTTTCCAAGGATGCTTTCAATCCGTCCACATCTTTGTTCCTCTTGCTTAATTCCTACACAACGAGCAATTTGTTAAAACCAACTAACTTTCGATTTAACATTATGAAATATATAAATAATAAAATAAACTTTTACAATATTCAAATCATTCCTGGCTAACTCTGACTCCTGATGTGCCGCAATTTCTCCCTCCAAACTATTCTTCAACTCGTTAGCATACGTTTCTGTCGTCAGTAATTTCTG
>JAQIXO010000055.1:0-54141 GCA_034700305.1 Protaphorura armata
TTCAGGCAGATTATCTCTAATGTTATACAAGCAGTTTAGTCTTAGATAACAAATCTTAGCTAGGTTTTCAATATGAGAGTCAATAACAATGGGCCCAACCCAATCTGCCTACACCAAAATTGGTTTGTGGGAGTTTTGTTTTGAGAGCTATTTTGGTGGAGGACAGGAAGGAAGGCGTAAATAATGTTTTTACTAGTTTTTCCTCGAAAAGAATGAATTTAATCTTATGACTTGAATACCTTTATGTGTGTGTGTGTGCGATGTGGTTGTCAATCCAATCCGGAGAATAATACCGCGTCACATTTCACACCATCGGCATGAGTAAGCAAAGCGCCTCCTCATTCAACAGTATGAGTATGAGCCATGACGTTGTGTATAAAACTATAAGCAGACCACCACCAACGCAAACGCTTTTCTCTAGTCTTGAAATAAAATGCATTCTTCAATACTAATCTTTAGTGCATGCCACTACATACATTACTCATGATTTTGACCTAGGAACTAAGCTCCAGAAATACACAACCGAGTCTAATTTCAAAAAAGAAAGGCCGAAAACAGAGTGTGACGCGCTCAAGCCCAGATGCATGCAGATCCAATACAACACAATACAATAGAGACCACTCTTAGTTTTTCTATAAACCCAACAACCCAATATGCTCAACCCTGTGCTGTGCTCTACTATGGGACTTAGCCGCCCGAATATATTTTCTGGCAATTGAGAATTGAGCTGGTGAAGGATAATGAGGTTTGTGTGCGGGGGGAAGAATCGCTCACTCGGATAAAGACCACCACCTGTCTTCTCCATTATTATGACCGTTTAGCTCTTATTTTATTATCCTCTTTTTTTCCTTCCTTCCTTCCTTTTTCTACTATATACGCTGTTTGACTGACTCGTGCTTTTGGACTTTTCACTACAATTCTGTCACATTTTTGCTACAGCTTAACCACTGCACTGTCATCCCGCAGCGCTGTGTCCAGGTGGGGAATAGAATGACGGGTAAACCCAGGAGTACAGCACAGACTACAGAGTACCCATGAATAACAAAGCTGTCAACTCTAATACCAAATAAATCCAAAGAGGACAAACTACATGTATCGAGACTTGAGACTCGAAAAAAATACACAATATAATTCATGAGTTTGGGCTTTTCGGATGCAACATGTAGTAGGAGGCTGGTCTTGTCGGCTTGTTGGCGATGTTGGTGGTTGGTCTATGTATGTGGACCTGTGTGGACCAAACCTCTTCAAACCAACCGGAAAATCATTCAATAAAAGAAAAAGAATGGGAAAAGGTGAGGAAGTCAAAGACATTTTTCCGCTCTTCCGACTCATACTACTACAAAAGTACAAAATACAATTCTAAATGGAAAGTGTGAAATCAAAGCTGGAGTAAAAGTTAAATTTCAATGCATTCCTTCTAGTCCTCGACTCTGCACTCTGAATTTAGTTTAATTTCGTTTAATCCTCTCTAACTCCACAAGGGACTAATCTTCAAAATCCAAATCCCCATAATCGCTTTGGACAAAAGCGGGAGAATGGGAATGGTATGGTGAGTAATTTTTACTCGCGGATAGACTCAATATGTCCTCTATTTAATTCCGTTCAGTAGACACGCACAGAAAATTATGTTTTCGTTAAACCACCCTACAATACCGTTTCTCCCCAAAAAAGCTACATTAATACGGAAGTAAAATACATACGTTTGGTTGGGTCGAATTCCATTTTCATTAAGTCTCTACTGTACACAAGGATTGAAGCGAGTTTGGAAATACAGAAAATACAGAAATTCGTTAGCATGCAATAAACAACACTACGTTGCATGTTCTGAGACCAATCACCCCAACACTAAAAAAAATACAGTCGAATTTCGTCCAAAACCAAATGTTACATATTTTCACTCAATATCAGTGGTCTGAGGCAAAGGGGCGTTAAATGGAAATATACGTAGTCACAGTCAGTCAGTCAGTGATGTACTGTACTATTCTTTTTACATCGGAAACAACTTGAGGTTTCCCATGCAGAAACTACTACTTCCAGTAGTTCCAGGGAAAATACTACTTCCAGTAGTTCCAGGGAAAATACATCAAGCATTGCGATTGCATTGATTGTACGGAAACAGAAAACTCTGAAAAGGAAAGGCTACTTACTTCAGGACAAGGATCCAGCCACAGTGGAACCTTACCACAAATAGCGTAAAAAAGTGAATTTACAGTAAGTCATTCCTGTTGGGATAAACGAACTGCTTGCTGATACTTCCGAGAAGAGATCGATTTATTAATCAAAGCTGTACAGGCGGACGTACTACACTACACATTTACAACAACGTCTCTTATCCTGCATCGTATCGTGACATTTTCCAACCCTATGAGTTCATTACCATTTAATAGCATCTTGTACATCTATATAGTCCTCATAAATGTGTTGGATTTTACATGGTGAATACACGAGAACACCTTCTGATCTAGTATTTAAAATTCAATTCCGAATTCTGAATTGGATGTGCCAAAAATAAAATGAACTGAATTCCACATTCACGACAATTGCATTTAACACTAAGCATCTATGAGTTTACATGTTTTGAAACTGTACATGTGGTTTGGTTCCAAATCATCACACCTAAAGTTTAGCTATTCATTTTGGAATGTGGTTCAATTTGTGCATTTAAGCCATTAATTGTGAACTCTACACGGTCCCCGTTCAGTCACTGTGGCCGTTCAAAATCTATACAAGTTCTAAGACTATGAAGCACCGAATTCTATCCTAACGGTCTTATGTTTTCTATAATTTGAGTATGAGGATTACTACATTACACGGTAATTCGGCTAGTGAATAGTGGCTCCCCATGCTAATCGCAAAGTAAGTGAGTCATGTCCCCGTGAAACAGGTTGTCGACTTAATGGTGTTAGCCGAATTATTTCAAACGAACATAATACCTTGTAAAATTAAACTAACCTTTAGGGGATTTAAAAGATAAAGAAACTGGGGGGTCAAGGATTAAGGTGATGTAGACTATAAAAGTTTAGGATAACAGAACCCTTAAGAAACTTTCTCCGAGACTTGGTTCGTGTGAAACTTGGTGTTTGCTCAAATCCGCGCATTCCACATCAATACCTCACGGCAAGGAATGCAACGAGCCGACAAATAAATACTAAAGGGCCCTTAAAAGGATTAAGGTCTGAGTGAGTACATATTTCACCTTTAAGTCACCATTTAGAAGACTAGTCGAAATAACTAAAGACGGATTAAGAGGAAGCCAGTATTTCTGGTGAACAAGCACCTTTGAGGGACACTTGAGCCAAAGAAAGGTGGATGAGTGAAAGGGGCTAACAACTAATTCCTTACTTGTTGTTAGGATTTTATTTTGATGGAATGTTAGTAAAACTTGTAAAAACTTACCGCATCTTTCACAGAGAACACTCTCAAGCGCCTTAATATTTTTCTTGTTGACGAGTTCAGGTGAGAAGACAGGGACCAAGTGGGCATCCAATTTGGAAGCAAACACAAAGTACTTTCGTCCCGTCTTAACAGTTGCTTTGGGCGGAGCACACTTAGAAAATCCAGTACTACTACTACCACCACGGTTGGTGTTCTGTCCAGAGGTCGTAGAGGTCACGGGATACTTTTTATTATTTCTCCCATTATTAATCATCATACTAACACTTCGGTGATTTCTTCCATTTCTGGTAGTCTCTCCTCTCCAATTACTATCATTGTTACTCAGTATTTTGACCGTGGATTGTGACCCAATAGGATTTGAATGTGTTTGAACGCTTGGACTAGTACTATTACTATTAGTATTACTTGTTAGACTGGGTGGGTTATCAAGGAACTGAAGTCGGATTTGTTTTGTTCGTCTCAGAATTGGAGCATTCCCTTTGACGATTCTGTGCAAGTCAAAGGTCACACCAAAAGTACCATCTTTACTCACTTCACTCCGTGACCTAGCCGTACCCTCTATGACTAATTGACTGTCCCAAACTTTAACGGTCATGTCTGTACGGTACACCTCAGCATTCGCACTCAAATGAGGTGGCCAAACAGATGGTCCTTCTAAAAAGGGACAGTTTCTGGGTCTGGTCACTGGAGGAACAACTTGGAGTTGATGTGGTGGCCCAGGCCCTGTCGTCGTCTGTAACATCCTTGAAGATGATGACGGACGACCCTCGACATGGAATGGCAATGAGAGGAACATTAAAACAGATACGACAATTGTCCACAGCACAATATTTATGTATTTCATCGCGGAGAGCCCGTCGTGATTGTAAAGTAGGAACTTCTTGAGGAAGAAGATTGTAGAGGGAATTTGATTCCTGGTTTTCTCTCCGTCGAGTCCCTTCCCTTCACTAATCCATCTAACAGCATCTTTAGTCAAGGATTTCGTGTTGGATGAATCAATTCTGTCTGATAGATTGAAGTTTTTAGTTTAACAGGACGTGATGGACAATGATTGTAGGGAGAAAGTTCGGTAGGAACGGCCACCCCATGATAGAGTTTCTAAATTTTCCATTTGAGATATTGTAGCAATTAGTAATGTCAGATTACAAGGGTTGTCTGTCTGGAGTGTTAATTCACTGGATGGGTGAAGTGACAAACACAAAGTTCAACTTTTGCTGAGCTCGGCAAAATGTTTATCTCCTTCGAAGTCTTGTAAACTTGTGTGGCTCACTAGCCAGTAGTTTTTACTCAAAGTCTTCTATTGCACTGGTTTGCACACGAGTGTAGAGAGAATTGCCTATCCTGCTTTCTCCGAGTTGGAAGAAAATAAAAATTTCTCCTTGTAATTTGTCTTGAAATGGGTGATTGTCACTCAGGATTTATTGAAACTTGTGACACAAGAATGAGGGTTTTTTCTAAACGTCGTATTTGCTTCACCCGGCTATTGTTATTATTATTATTACTTGCAGTTTGAGATTTGTTTGGAGTTCTCGGCATGCAGTCTAGACAAGACTCTGGAATAGCTTAGGATGACTGTCTCAATTTTCCCATCCTTTATCTGTGCTGTGAGAGAACAAGGGAGGAAGGCGGAGTCGGGATTTCGGGATAATCCCAGTTTATTCAGGCTTGACTTTCCGACTAATTTCAGACTTTTGTTCTTTGCTGCACTTTCGTCATTAAATTCAGTCCAAGGCTTCCACATGCATTCATGCACGAGATTTTTGAGTTTATAGTGTGACAGATAAATGGAGATGACGGTACCGTAAGAAATGTCTTGTGGTGTGTGTGTCCACGTTCCACTCGTCTGTATATTTTACTTCCAGACAGCAACCAACCAGTGAAGTATTTAATATTTTATACAAAGATTTAGACCGGCACTTTTTTTTAGTCTTGATTTCTTTTTCTCCTCAGCAAAAATCCTTCTGAGCACATTGTACCCGATTCCACTGACTCCGATAAATTTAGATTTTTTTTCCTCACCCACCGTAGCCGTAAGAGATACCGAGTTGAAAAAAAAGTATGTTTAGAAATAACCACAACTGTTCAATTCAGTTCAATGTATTTAGGCATTTATCACACGAGACAGGCAAAAGTCTCACCCTTAGCGTGCACATGAATCACACACAGTGGAGTGTGATCATTTAATTGTGTATGTATGTATGTATGTATGTATGTATGTATGTATGTATGTTCGTACTAGTACTACAACATGTGCCTACTCCTCTCAAGTCTTTCACTCACTTTCTCAATTCTTAACAATGCAGTGATTGGGACTTTCTCTTTTACTTTCTTCCAGATTCTCAGACATGGATTATTTTTTTTTCTTTAAATATTTGACGGAATTGACCATACAAGAGGTAACCAAGGGTTTAGTTGTTGGTGACTGGCCAAAGTCATCGGAGTGACTGTCTGGGGTTCTAACGTTTCTTTAGTTTTTTTTAATATTTTCTTTTTGAAGACAGACAGACAGAGGTTGAGCGAGCGACGGAGCGGGTGGATGTGGACTGGTTGCTCCGGTCTCTATTTACCTTCTCTTTATGCCCATAATACACTTACTTTACTATGAAGGAAATGAATACGACGACTACGGTACGGCACGGTAAGTACCGTAACTTACGTACAAAGCGGGTTAGGAAAAAAAATATCCACTATAAGAGTTCGGTGGATAAATCCATGGCATGGCATGGGATGAGTTTTGAGTGTGCACGTTGAGGCTGTTGGCTGTGCTGTGTATTAGTGCAAGCACTCCGAACGGTGCGGTGGTGCCTGCCTGCCTAGTAGTAGTAAGTAGTAAAATCTAATGCATTTTAGACGGGTGTACATGTGTGGAAAAACGTTATACTACTGCTACGTTACATATTAAGGATGGTAGGGTTAAATTGCAGTCTGCGATTGTAGAAGTAGTAGAAGTAGTAGTAGTAGTCGTAGTACATAGTAGTAGAAAAAGTTGTAGTGGTAGTGGCGGCTGCTGTAAGGAGAAATCTCATCTTTGTTGGAGTTTTTCGGGTTTTCCAAGTCGAAGTCTAAGAAGACTGATCCCGATCCGGGTTTCGTTCGACTGACAACTCTTCTGAAGATCTCCTTGCAAAGTTTTTGGGGGCTGCTTGCTGTGTATGGATGAGGTTCGTGTTGGACGGACTTACATAGGAACTGCAATACATACAGACAAACAGTCAGGGTGAACATAAAGATCCATGCATGCAACCAGGGAAAAAAAAGAAGGAAGAGGAAAAAAGATCTTCCGCCACATGCCAAAATTATTTTTTGTCTTGATTCATCCGAATTTACGACGTCCTTCCTTTTTATCGGTTTTCTGTATAGGTTCATGACTGTAATGCACCAATCTAATGTAATGTGGTGATGGAAAACGTCGGATGATGAAATATAGGTTCAGACAACATCCAGGAGTATGAATATATGATTTTTTGTTCTCAAGAATTTATTATTTGAGGATCTACAGTTTAAGAGTAAAGGGTAAACTATAAAATTCAAAAAGGGTTCAATTGGTTTTTCTACTACTCCATGCATAATGATCCATGCTGAATGTGCTCAGACAGTTATTAAGAGGGGTTTTCTAGTTTTCCGAATAATTGATTTATTTCTCCATCATTTCATCTCAAGTTTTACATTTATAAGTGAATTCAGAGCGATATATTATCTCAAATTTATTTCTCTTCCTCCTTCACTTTGATCCATAATCCATTTATCCGTGACTACTGCATTTCAAAATGAACATATAACGTATCTAGAAAAGTGAAAACAAAGTGGGAAACGTTGTAAGAGTTTATCTACAATTCTGTTCAATTTCTCGGGTAGTCACAATAATGTAGTATGCGAAACTCTATACAACTTGATAGACTTTGATAGATAATGATTATAGTCCAGAAACTTTTTTTTTCAAAATTGACACTGCTGTAACATTAATAAATTATGAATAGCACTGCTAACATGGAGTACTAAAGTAGTACAACCCCAGGTTCGAAAAAAGGCAAAACTTAATTGTATGTAATTGTGGAATTTCTGACATTCCGTATCTTACCGGGGAAATGACTGAATTGGTGAAAATAATTCATGGACTTCCTCTTTATAATGTTTAATACCAAACAGACCGACAAAATAAGAAAAGTCATTTTAAAATTTTAAAAACTTATAAATATACTGACTCGTGATCGGAAATTCTCTCCTGGAATCCTTGATCTAATGGTGTAGCTGTAGCAAGTCCAAATCAACGATTTTTTTGAGTCTGCTGAGTTATATACTACTGTATTACATTACGGATATCGTGAAGCCTGTTAATTTGGAGGTAATGGAGCTAAACCCAAATACTATGTACAAAAGTCTAAATTTTTGGTGAATTTTCAGTGCATATTACAATAACCCTCCGTGCATTATTAAATGCATCATGGATTCAGTCCGTAGTAAGAGTAACACTGGAACTTTGTACTCACAAAGTACTTTAGACAGTTTTGTTTGTAGTAATGATCTGATTACAGATTTGACTCTCTGGTCACATGACTCTGCAAAATGGGTCACTCAAGAAATAATGCCTGTACTAGTTCACTTGCTCTAACTTTTCATACAAGAGCATTAATGTAAACATCAATTATGACATGCGACGCTGTGAAACGAACCGGTACGGCGACACGAAGATCCTTTCACTTCCTGGTCTTCCAATACCTTTTGCTTTTTTACTTTACAAGGTGGACGGACTTGAGAGAACTTTCATTTGTTTAGTGACAGTCACGAACGACATTGCCTGTCAATTTACTTTATTACAGAGGACTCATATATCAAACCATATGTCCAAAAAGTTTAGATTCTCTTCGTCATGGTTTTTGGTGACTTAGCGCCCTACTTATCGACTTTGATGCTCACTGGACTGCTTTTTCATACTAATACTCCTGACGACCGGGGTTCGTGTCCAACAGATGGACAAAGTTAATTTTTTTTCTCTGCCAAATAATTCATACCGTGTGGTCTTGGGGCTAACTCTATAATAATATTGATCTTTGAATTGTATTGTAATGATTCTCGGGGGTCTCGTCGCGTTCAAATAATCAAAGGAATTCAGGGGATCTGTGAATTCATGAAAATTGAACTAAAAAGTTAAAGAGATAATTGGGGAATTTGGAGAGTGACTAATTCGATTATCATTACAAATTGGATGAAAGTAAGGAAGACAAATGAAATGGCACTCAAATAATACCCGAGCTCACTAGAAATAATTTCCTCCAAAATGGCACCGACGCAGACCTCAAATTTTATTGGTTTTGATTACCATGTACAAGCCACTTTTCAAACACACTTCTTAGTTCTTCAAACATTAAAGTGCGAGCGAGTTTATATCAGTTTCTTTTAATAAACATGTTCATTCTATATGTACGGTTCACATCTAATTATCTAGTATACACAAGCCAACAACACAATTTAAAAAATATTAAGACCAGCCTAATTTTAATATAATTTTTCTTAGAAACAGTTTATTCATTGTCAAAGCAAGCAGACTCCTTAAATTAAATTAATGCGTAAGATTGCCTGTAATTATTATTGCATTACAAACTTAAAATATTCACTAACATTATGTTACGATTTTACGTATATTTGTATCATGTGTAATTGTACTTGCGCAAATAATTCCTACAACATCGTCAAGAAATTGCTTTAGTTAACTTTTGCTTATTAGAATTTTTTCGGCGGTGAGCTCTAAAATATACAATGTTAATGTTAGACCAAATGATATTTTATATTTTTATGTGTACCCTAATAAGAATTCCATTGCTAATATCACAAAAATCCACCGCCTCGCAGTAATTCCATCTATGTACTTTCTAATATTTGAAAACCTAAAGATAAAATACATATGTAATCAATTTTTTTAGCGTTAATGTATTTTGAGTGCGAAACTTTACAAAAGCACAAATTTTCACGTTCTGGGGTAAACTTTTTTTTCTTTACCCAATAGTAAAACAGAAATACCCGTTAGTAATAATACAATACTACTAATTAGTTAGAATCTACACATAAACACCTACATAACAGATTCTGCGCCATCTTTAATAGTAAACCAGCCGTAGCCATATATAGCACTCATAGTAATAAAACTTTTTTTAGGTACGTACTTTCTTTCACTCCATTTTTTTAGCATTCATTCTGTTTTTATAGCGTAGCCACAGCTGAGCAGCTCTTTTAGAGTGTTCATAGTATACTTTTATTTTATTTTTTTAATACAATCTAATGTAACATGGCATATAATATTTTCGTACATTGTTAACTATACGTATCTTACTGATTAAAATAATAGCACTGTAATTATAACTCATTTACAATATAATGTACTCGCGTCGCGTCGCGGGTCGCGGCGCGTCCTCTCCACGCACAGTTTCAATTCGTTTATCCCCTCAACTCATGTTAATAATTTTATGCATTATACGAATTCACAAACACGACAGATTTACAATGAAACATTCAATTTTTCAACTAATAATAATAATGATGATATGTTTTGTGATATATATTTTAAATTTTTCACCTGGAAATTTTTTTTTTCGGGGACTTTGTCGAGCAAAAATTTGAATGCAAATGCATGTTTGCTAAGAAAAGCCTTAATACTCCTTCGTTAGAAATAATTAACCCTAATTTGTAATTTGTATGCAATTTTTGAAGACGTAGTAGTTGAACGGGATTCTAATTTAATTCATAGTTTTTGTGTTTTCTTCAGAATTGATGGACGTTAGTATTTTAATTACAATACAATTGATGATCAATTGTTTTAAATCAAACCTGAAAAGTCGATTTATACTGTTAAATTTTATTGTTCTACATTATGGCATTAAAAGCACGGTTTTAGAAATCCCTTTTTTAGAAAGATGACTTCCATAGTCAATATTCACTGAAGTGAGCAAAGGCATTATTAATAATTACGTTGTTTTACCAAATCTAATCGAGTTGAAGGTACCGACTGGAAGTGTGAATAGTTTTTGAATAAATTGAAAATGAAACATAATGAGGATTGACATTATAGCGTAGGAACTCTAACCACTCAAGATGGAATCACATGTAACAGCTCAATGACCTTTCTGGTTCTTGTGTCCTTTGAATTAATTTTCATAACACTGTCTGTACAATAATAATTATTGTGCAGACATGACCAGGTCATTGGGTTATTAGATGTACGAGTAGGGGCCTTCAGTTAGAGCCCTACAAAGCAATAGTCAAGATGGATCATCTTTAGAATTCAAAGGGTTGTTCGCGTTCCCGTGCGGGTTTCCTATCCCAGCAGCTGGTTGGGGCACTAAAGTTGTATTCGCTGTATTTTCTCCACGATTTGGCTTGTATTCGAGTCCGGGGTCGAACTGTTGCAGAACAAATACCTGAAATAATCAAAGAAAACTTTGATAATACCTTTCAATGTTTTCTACTAAATATATGTATTCATTTATTTGAACATCTTATTCCATTATCTGCTCTGTCCCTACAACAAAAACGTCTAAAATATAGACACGCTAGTCAAATCGGTGGCTCATCGAACTAACACCGGGAAAACCAGCCCGGAGTACTTTATAAATATAAGATTACTCACTTCGCTAAGTTCGCCTTAAAATCTTTACACTACGTCATGTAACACCCGGGTTCACTTTTTATATCATGAAACAGAAAATGTGGTTCAACCCGTATTTTTCCCAAAAAACTAAACATGAGTACAAATACAATTCCTTGAAAAGGTCACTGAATTTTAGAATCACCAGCAAGTAAGAACCAAACTGTGAGAAAACACAGACTGGCGCCGTCTCGACGTTGGAAATAAACAAATGTTCAGAAAAGTTGAGATCTCAAGGTGAGCAAAGAGGAAATGCAGACCCAACCTACTTTTTAAATTGTAGTCCTAGTATTCTGAATATAGCGAAACTGAATTGGACTAGTTGTGCAATTCTCATATGCTGGACTCTTCATCACTTCATCTGTCTACAGTGCAATAATTTCCACTTTTACTTATTCTTTCTGCCAATCATTATTTGCACTTTACACTGAAAGTCTCTGGCAACTTGCAGAGGTCATAAAATTTTAGCCTGTACGATTTACAAAACACGTACTAGTTCAGAATGGGCCAAAAATTACGTGCTACCTGATCTGATGCTGAATTATCATGAAAACTGAATGCATTTTTATACTGCAATTTGATATGATTGATTAACTTCAATTTACAATGAAATTTGTTAGTGAGTGTGAGATTTTTTGACGGCGGAGGATTAGTAGTCCAGGACAAGAGGAACCTATTGGTGTGAACCTTTTCGAATGTGTGACTTGATGTCATCTTATACAAGTATAATGACAAATTCGTGGAATTGCCTTGTGAATTCAAAGGTTTCAAAACTCCCAAGCGAAAGAAGAAAATTCCAAGGACGTAAGAAACGTACCTGATCCGTGGGTAATAAAGTAAAGTCATCAGGTGGGTTGGTGATCACGTAACGTTTCGACGAGGCGTCAGGGCTTGATGAAGGTTCACGAAACCTGTGGATTGTAGAAGGAAAAAAAAACTTTGCATTTCGAACGTATTTTTCTCAACGGGTTGACAAGATTTGTAACTACATATAAATTGTAAATACATTTCAAAATGACACCTTAGTTAATCTTTAAGTCAATAAATGCCGGGAGGAATGCGGATTAGGGTTGTTGAGAACTCAAACCATCACATTGCATGGATTTTAAGCTCTTATTGAGGGACTCAATTGTTGAGTTCGGTTTAGGTTATCCTAGCTGGACTTTCTTAAACGTAAATCCTACTTGACAAAAGACAGTAATACTGAGAATGCACAATACAATACAATGTCAATTTCTTTAGACATTCACAAAGTTTCCCATAGTTCCAGATCCAGTAATTCCAATCTGAACAGTTGGAACTTGGAAGTAGTTGAAATAAAATCTGACGCATCAAACCTTGTCGACTCCTGTGAGGGTATTTTGTTGCAATTCACGAATTTCGACAAAAGGATTCGGAAATATTTAGATTTGGATTGTATTTTTTACCTTTATTACTGAGGTCAAGACTTTTAATGTACTTGTGTAAAGATTTAGACAGATATTGAAGACCTGTCATTATTAAATAAAAGCTACGACTAGTTGTGCCATTTTGGTTTGCACTACGGTAGAGTGTTCACAGAACCATGTCGTTTTATAGTCGGTTTCAGACTTGCATAGATTTTGGAGATTTTGGACTGGCAGGCGACTTTGAATCTTGAAACAACTCATATGGTATGAAACCTCAAATTTTCAAGTGAATTAGCATGGCTACGACCAGTGACCGCAGAATCAGTTTTTGATTAAAACTTTTCCTGCCGAAACTTCCGACAAATCGTCTCTTTCCTACTGGAGGTCAGTACTCTTATAGTTCACACTGGTTTTTGGCTTCAGCTTTTAATGTCAACATTTACCTGAAGGAATAGGTCACTCTAGACAGGACTCCACCGTCCAGTCTAACTAAGGCTAGTTATTTGGCAACCTACGCTTTGCGTTTTTTTAATTTTTCAGGCATTAGGAGGAAGCGTAGAGGAGGCATGAATTAAACCTTTAGCTTGGAAATATACATGTATGGATGGGCATTGCGCAAATTGCGCTGACCAATCTCCCTGGAATCCGGCGATACCATAAGTTTATACTCTACAGGGCAACAAACAACGTGGAGTTGCCCTGATACTCTAGTTTTAATGCCACAAACAAGATAGCTAGTGTTACATGGAGACAAATACACTATATTCCAATTTTATGGCTTACATTGGAAGTAACCTGTAGAGGCCAATACACAGCATGCCATACTGTCGCAGAGCCGCAGCGAAGAGGCCCCCATATTTTCCTCCCTCGCCGAATTGAGCAAGTGGACCATCGTAAAGGTTAATTTGTCCCACACGGCATCGATCTCGATGAGAAAGAGTCTCTGACGTACTATAACCACCGCGTAGCCCAGCACCCTCTGCTAATATCAATTCTAACTCAGGTGTGGCTCCTCCGGTAATCAGTGACCGAATCAATGTCAGGGCATTTTGATTGAAGTAAGTCTGTTAACAGAAATGTAAAATTGCATGTAAAATGTAGTTATGATGGTAAAAGTATTCGCCAAACAGGTAATAGTGCTTGAAAAGTTGTCCCGATTGAAATTGTGCCATTTGCAATTAAAAATGAAAGAATTTTCTTTTTGTATTTTCGAAAACTTTGCAACTTCAGGGTTTGAATATTAGCCGTATGTCTTCTAAACAAACAAACCGTTTAGTACGCAAAACTATTTTGAAAATTAAAGTATTCAAAAGAAATATTAATACAGGAAACTTAAAATCTCGAATTCTTTTCAAATTCGGTTCAGCCTCCCCCGTTATGCATTTTTGTTTTCTGTTTTCAGAATTTGACCTTATTCCGTTCATACAAAACAAAGTATTACCGTAGACATAAGAGAGTCAAGGACGGAAACAGCAAAAGCAGTACCACATGAGAAAGGCTGAGTAAGGTATAACTCCGTGTCCGGTTCATCGTCTGAAAAATTGTCAAAATAATGTTAAATTCGTGTCAGGTGAGTAATTAAATTTGGAATGAGACAAAATTTATAGTCTTCTAGAGCTCTGAGCTCTGTGTTGTAATTTTCCGGTTGATGGAACATTCAAATAAAAAAAATTACCATCATCTTGATCCAGAAACTGCACGTTGCTGTCATTTACAAGCTCTACGAAGTAAGAGAATTTGCACAAATTAGTTTAGATTGAGATTTCAATATAACTTACATAATCATACTCCACACTAACCTGTGATCATGGGAACATTTGACCCATAGACCGAGCCTCTTCGTTGCAGAATAACAGGGCTACCCCCAAGAGGACTCGATCTCTCCGTTCCATTCCCGTCATTGGTTTGATTAAGAACACCTATGGTATCATCAAATGTCATGGCCTTGATATTCAACGAAGCTAGAATGGCTTCTTTGTCTGCTAAAGTTGGATCATCGTTTGAAGGAACTTTTGCAGAGAGAATCACACACATGTCACAAAGGTTCACGTTCACGGCTCGTAAATCCGCACGACTCAAGGGCGATCCCTGCACAGACACAAAATATTAATCATTCAAATGCATTTTTACAGGAAGCCCAAAAGTAATGCCGAGATGATCTCAAAGGGCAAAAATTGTTACCATGAATTACGTATAATTTTTTTGCTAAGCTATCTAGCAATGGAATGGGAATGCGTCAAAAGAATGCAACAGGGCTTATTCCAGACATGTATGCCAAATACCAGATTAATTGATAAAATATAAAGTTCATACGTTGAGTATTGAGATTTTGGGTAGATTTTGGAGCATTTTCCATTCCCTGCGAATGTAGTCCACGGAGCCGACAATGACGACGTGTTTTAGTTCATGATAGTGAAAATTAGAAGCTCTGAGAGGCATGACGAGATTCCTGAGTCCAATGAGTGGGGAGTCAGGGTCCGCAAAGAGACAGACGACGACATGACCATTGAGGACGGTCATTGCGGCTGAAAATAAATTAAGAAGCTTAAAAAAAGTCACAAGTTCCAGCGGGGGCAAGACTGAAATTTCAGTGATTCCGCAATACAAATGGAATCTAACATCCGAATCAGAACCGGAAGTCAAAAAAGGAAGACACTCAACGTGTTAGATCTACCTTGATTGCGGTCCAGAATTGACTCCTCTATCGACCGTGCAGGACACCAATGAAACATTCCTGTCGAGTCATATTTCATTTCCGTCTTTTCAAAATCAAAATCCTTGGCTTGATCGTCTGCAATTCCAACTTGGAGTCCATTATTCCCTTGTCCATTCACTCCTCCTGTGGCTGATCGACTTGTTGGCCTGTTCACAAAGCTCATATTTCAGTCCCATTCCACGTACGACCAGTTATGCACAAACGTGCGCCTATTCGCACATACCAGAACTGCGATATTTCATCACAGTCATATTTTAACAATGCGTAGTAAAATCTGTCCCTACGACCAACTAGCTAGGAGAACCAGCTCTAGGGTCGTGCCATGCCGCAAGGGACAGGTTTGACCGCACACCACAGATTAAATAATTTCTCATTTACACAATCTGAGCAATTGTATTGACATATTCAATTCAATGTCTCATAATTTGGAATAACCGGTTTAATTATTTTCCTAAGCATTAGCTGGTTTGAACAAGCGCAACAATCATGCTCGAATTTAATTCAATATGGGCTTCTCTTTTAAAATAAAAAGTCCCGTTTCAACATCTGGAAGACCAGACTAGTGAAGTGCATTTCATAGCAACTTTCTGGTTAATGGTAAATCATAGCTATGCGTTCTTCCGCACAGCAGCTCTTATTGTGTGCATAACTTTGATTGAATTTGAGTTACTGGTTAGTTACATATGTTCAATTGACTAAGCACTAGACTACAGAAGCCAGCTACTTTAAAAATGATGCTAGAAATAAACATACATTAGTTTCTTGACTTCATATGAGAGATGATAACCAGCAAGAGCATTCTCTTCGACTGATCTGTAAATTCATTAGTAAAGTGTTAGAATGATTAGTTTGTTAGTCGATGCAAAATAATTAACAAAGCGCAACAGCTTGTGGCCACAGCCATGCTTAAGACATTGCGCACGAGGAACGAAATTATAACACAAATATTAAAATGTGTTAGTTTAAATGTTAAGTTGATTGACACATTAATTCCTGGAGTCAAAAATGAAACATTTGTGATCAATTTTTTATTACCTGTTTTGATTGGCTTGATTTTCTGAACCAGTTGAATTGGCTTTCTTTGAAGGTTTTACACCAGGTCCAGTCGAATTCATCCGAACCTTGGGCACTTGGTTCTGATTTAGAGCTGCGAAGGCTGCATACGACATTTGTTAGATTAAATATACTGTTCAACATAATTTTATCGTTTCGGTCAGAATGTTTCGCTGATCGTGAGTCGTTTTCTAATAGATTTCACTCAGCCATTTTTTTTAATACGATAAAGCCTCTGAGAATTACAAAATTGAAAGATTTAATGCATGGTCAGCGATTTAAATAGAAGTTAGCTGCGAACTCATGATAAAATTTAATTTGTGATTTAACTTTAAAACCTTCTGTATCAATAACATAATTTAAAATATTTCTTAATGAAGAGAAGGAGCCAACCTGGATCAACGCGATCTCGGGTGTTTTCACCTGTAAAGCAGAAAATTCCATTCATTTGAATTACACTTTCCCATAATGAATGTAAACTAAAGTTATTCTAAATCTACCTAATCCATTTTCATTGTTATCGAACAGTGTAAAATGGATTATTAAGGCCTAATTAACTTGGATGGAGGTTATGTGTGTAAAATAAGTGTGTGCGAGTGTCATTGAACTTGTTTCTCAAATATCAATAATACTCCTTCTTATTCTAGCCTTTTTTGTCCCTAATTTCAATTTTTCTGTAGTCCAACAAACTAGACAAAATATTAATATATTAGGACTAGACTCCGGTAGTAATCCTATAGATGTGTCTTTGAAATTAGTAAATAGCAATACTGTGGAATTGGCATCCAACACAAACACAGTATAATATAAGATCCTATTGACCGCGTGATCTATGACCTAAAACTTTAGGAAAACAGTTTTTGGAATGTATGTATGCAAATACTTTATTAGGGTTATCACTAAGAAAATTGGTAAAAATGTAAGTTCCCTCATTTCATTTAGTTTTATAACTGGTGAAATCATCATAGTGTTACTGAATCTCACCAATTATATTTAACTTTTCCGTTTATTTCTTCTATATTTGCTATAACTAAATATATTTGCCACAAATATTCTACCCTCCGTCTACCTTACATTCCCGAGCAACAACGGATTAACTAACATTTATAAATGCAGACACTCGCTCAAGGTGATCCACCAATTCCAAAAACCGGGTAATTTGGTGGCTCGCTAACACTTAGTAAACACACATGAAGTACTACATATACCAAGGCATTTGTTAATTTTATAGTACAAACAAAAATATATTGTGCAGAAAATGTGAGTAAAACAAAAATTTAAAACTACAATATATTTTTGATTATTTTACTAATTAATAATACTACCCTACATGCAGTTAACTATTTAATTAAGGCAAAGCCTCCAGTTGTAGCACAGTGAAATGAAATGGTGTTCACTTTCTCCGCATATATGTATAATTGCGAAAGTTCTGGTTGTGATGGACACCATTCGATCAAGGCTTTTACTGGGAGCTTTGCGGTAAGTAATGTAATGTTAAATTTTGTACTTAATTTTGGCCTAAACTCTAAGTGCAACTCTAGTCTAAGGTGAACGAATGATCAAACGCCAGGCAAACATAAATTGAGTAAAACTTTATGCAGTCGCATTCCATTCACATAGCTACACCAAAGCATCGTGCAGTCGCATCTACACACTAAATACTACGAGTCGGAATGTTTTTTTTTGAAACTTCAGCATAAATATAAAAATGTTACAGTATTGACATTAATGTGATAGAGTGGGATGAAATTTTTGAGAATAATGTTGACATAAGTAGAAACTTTATGTTTTGAAATTACACCGCTAGTGTTCTTGAGCAGAAAGAGAAAGCAGAGCTTAGATTTTGTTCAAAGAAAAGGGGACGAGAATATTTTTGTGATTTGAGAAGAACTGGGAAAGCAAAATGAGAACTTAAAAAAAGAGAAAGTGACCAAGGCAAGGAAAGTGACGATTTTAAATATTTTGTCTACCTCGGATATGAACCATCTTGGGTATTTCTGGAGGAGTGAACGTAGGGTTTAGAGATGGATCTATCTCACCTACAATATCAACGTTCCAATATCAATGTTTAGATACAGTTTTAAAATAGAAATGGTCTAAAGTTATCTGATCGAAAATATTAAAAATACAATGAAAATATTCAAAAATAGGACGGACAGGTGCAATTGAAAGCTTAGGAAAACTACAAGTGGTAAACAGATTTAAAACGATGAAAATGCAACGGTGCTAGACGTGAATTGTTAGTATTGTTATTATTTTGGACTGACTATACAATAAAATCCTGTCAGAGATCAGATAATCTACGCACTGAGTTGAGTAGATTCAATATCTGGTAATCACGTAGATTTTGTACTGTGGCCACGGGTACAAGATATGACCTCATCGACTGTTCTATAAGTTGATATATATAAATCTATGTCTAAGGACCAGGGGACAATCATGATGTAATTAGTATACCGTAAATTTCCGAATAGTAACCTGGGCTCAAACACAACCCTTCTTCATATACCATATGGAGAAAGTGGTGAAAGTCTACTCGGTATTTTACGGCACATCGTTCGGGCCTGTTAGACATTTTAATTCCTTCCCTGTGGCTTACTTCTCAACAAGTTTCTTTAATATGGGGTAGCTTGGCCCTTGCTTTAGATTTTTCATGAATATGGAATACATGAATCACTGAATCAAATATGTATTTTGTGAGTCAGAATCTTGAGAATGCTAGGACGGTCGATATAATTAATTCAATACCACTTCCCAGGAAGAGCATAAAGAAACCTTATTGATTTGAAGTCATGATCAGAGCAGAAGTGTGACCGATTTGCCGACAGGTAGAATGTTGGCCTTTTTGAATCAGAACGTTGAAGTAGAATGTCATACTGAGGATTAGTAACAATGAATCCGAAAAGGATTTTATCTGCCGACGAACCCTTCATACTCGTGACCAGGTTATTGAAATGATAGTAAGCTCATCCCTGCAGTCTTAGGTATGAGAAAGTGTATTCCTTGAGTTTTAATTGCAGTAATGGAATTTAAACTTTGTGGTAGAAAGGAGTATACGTCGGTTTTTCAGTATGCGAATTGTGACCAATACTAAGTTTCTGCTTTCCCTGCCTATGTAAGAAATGAGTTTGTCCTAAGAGTGGTTCGTTGACGTGTGAAGAGAAGAAGATGTATGGTCGGTCATGGTCATGGTATGAAATGAGGTTGGTTTGAGGGGAATAATAGAGGGGAGTAAAGAGTTAGAAGAAGAGTGACAATTACTTACCAGCGTACAGAGAATAGTCGTCGCCTATTCAAGAAACAAAGAGAAAAGACACAGAACACATATCACATTGAAAGAACAACCAAACCAGATAAAAATACGAATACGACGGTTTACGTGTACGTGTACAACGTTTACTCAAAATACTAAATCAATGAGTACGACGACGGCAACATTAAGCGTCCTCATCTCAACTACTATTTAGAACGGCTTTTCTACACTTAAATAAACTACAACCAAGAAGAGGTAATCCAACGAAACAAGAAAAATGGTTTGAAAGGTTTACTCACTGGCTCGAGTCACGGCTTGAACGGCACGAACACCCTTACGAAATGTGGCCACTGAAATTTAAAACCATAATCTTTAGTTGAAAGCATCGAACAATTTCAGAGAGTAACAATCGTTAGCACACAAAAAAAATCAGACTATCATGGAAAAGGCGTTAGAAAGAAGCGCGTCCTTAAGATTTTTCTGGCACAAACTGGTTTCCAAGCTAGAATTCTGTTTCAAACGCCATGCAATTCCTTGATATTCCAAGTAAGCCGAAAGGCCAAGGGTTAGTTAGTGGTTCAGGAAGCAAAGTGTGAAGACAGGAAAGAGTAAAGGCTGTAGTCAAGCGCTTGAACGTTTCAACTTTTTTAGGACTCATTGAAGCTAACGTGAATGAGTTTGCAACCCTTGATATCTACTCATTTGGCATTAATTTATTAATTTCAAAATATTTTAATATTTACTTTATAACGTCTATGTTAGATTTTACGAAAGAATATCAAGTCTCATTTTGATACACTTTTCAGCGGAAATCGATAAATTTACGAGCCCAAAAATACAATGTCATATTTCCTCGGTCTGTCGAAGTCCAGATCTACGAATTTTTGATTCATCCAACAGATTGAACTAAACTCATCGGCCATTTCAGTACGTCGAGTACGACCCGATTCAACTATTGAATCGACATCTGTCATACCGCGAGCAGGATATATATGGTTTTATTAAGAAACGTTTTGTAATTTAGTTTAGCTAATTTTTCAAAATTTTAAAATGTGCAAAGATAAGCAGAGATAATTCCTGTGTGAAGAAAATTTTTTATTAGTTGTTCGTGGAGAAAGTTGAAATTAAATTATTATAAACGCTCGCATTAGTATTCACTGCAAAAAGTGCAATGAGAATTGTATGAGTGGGTTCCATACCCTCACTATTGAATGAATTTGGAAATGAACTCGACGAACACTGCATCATAAGAAGCATTCCTCCAATATCTGTTAAGACGAATGTGTACGATTTATTATCCTCTCATGTTTTTCGTGACAGATGAGTAGTGGGGTAAAGGGAAACATAATATCCCAAACCATCATTCCAACATTTTAATAATTCAACTCCTGACAAGACCGAGGTCCCAATACGGATCAAATTACCTCATGTGAATAGTAAACTTACAATTTTTGCATTTGCATTTCTTGATCAATGTCTCATCCCGAACATCTTCATGGCAGGACTTGCAAAAGAACCAGGCCCTGTTCACATGCATTGAATGAGATTAATACTTTCTACCCTAGAATGAAAGACTGCCAGTAGTATGTATGTATATTGGTTTGAATTAAACTCTGACCTTTTCACTTCGTCCGCACTCTGAGCAATAAAGAATCCTATCGTATTGGCTTGCATTTTAGCTCCCTTCGGATTAATACATATTTTCGACTCAATCCCATCTTCCGCCTTCGTCTCAATTGCCAACAGTAAAAGCTTCAACTTGATGAAACAAAGCCTACAAGAAAAAAATTATATTACGTTCATATTTATGCGCATTCTTAAAATTAAATCCTGGACACACTCAAGTTTAACTATTCCATGTGTCGTTCCTACGCAGAGCTCTTTATGAGCAACTCAACACTGCCAACACTGACAAGGTCATAATGTATTAACCCTTCAAATTTTGACAATTTATAGGTACGACAGAATGAATTACAGAGAAAGCAAAAGTTTATCCGTCCATCCCTCCCTCCATACTCTCCTCTCTCTAATAACGATTTCTTAGAGCCAAGGCAGAATATAAGGCATCACGTACATTAGTTTTTAACAAGGTACCTGGGGAATATTTCCGGAGTAATATATTACCGCCTCTTTGGATGGTTAGTACATTGCTTTACATCTATTCAGAGCACTCTGCACTGCCATGCCCTGAATACTCAGAGTGAAAGGTGGTGAAAGTTTTCCGGTTCCAGAACCAGTATGTTATAGTGATGCCCTAAGCTCAGCATTTATCATTTGATGGCCTGTAAAAACCGGTGGCCTATTAGAGCCAAAGAGTGATTGGGCCAAGGAAGACTCATTCAACAGACTCGTAAGGTGGATAATGATGTTGGAGGAGGACTTTCACTGTTATACCTTTCTCTGTACCTTAGTGTTCTTAGTGGAACACCCTCCACTCCGTAACGCACGACATATGGAATAGTTAAGATAAAATGCAAATGAAATTTCCATACTCGGATGCTTGTGGAAAGCTCATTCCGACGAATGATGGACTCAGAGTCTCAGTATACATTTCACAGCCTGTTCCTTGGAGATAGTCATTCTGCCAGGCTTGAGTATCCGGTGACTGTTGAAGTGAATAAACAACCAACTCATTAGAGGATTTAATATGATAGCTGTAGTTTCTGAGTGTATGCATAGGGGTTGTCGGTCTGAAGAGATGACGTTGACGACGGCCGGGAATGTGGCGGACATATTTTGTCCATTAAATGTACAAATTTCAAGAGGGGAATGGAACCGAAAGGAAAACAACGTTCTCAAATATATAGAGTCACTAGAGTGGAATTATCAGCATGCATTAAAGGGAACGATGGGAAACAAGGATTTTCACACACGCAAACACAAATTGTAAATTCCCACAAGCGTTACAAATTTTCCATCTCACAAATACGCAAAACTAAATAACCTTTCAGACGAGAGAGCTAAGTAGCTAAGTTGTTAAATGATCTGCGAAGATTATCTGTCTGTCAACCTTGAGGGCAACGGGATGCGCGGAACATGGCATGGTAAAGGAATCTCTGCACGTGAGTGTTAAAATACACTTTTCAACAGGGAAGCTTTTATCGACTGTAATAATTCATTACTCCCTGTCAACCCAAATGGAAAAAAGAGAAAGAGAGCGTTGTTCTAAACTACGAGGATGGAATCTAGTTTCTCCGCATGAAAGCCACAGCACAGCAGCTATATAATAAATCCAAGAATTCTTACACGTAAGCGTAACTTTGCCAGCCCCGCATCTTTATTCTTTTAGAATATGAGACATGAATTAAAAGTAGACTGACTCAAGTTGTACAACTATTCGGGTTCCTTCCAGGAGTCATACAGCACTCCTACACAATTATTATTATAAACTGGAAACTTCTCAACTAAACTAACTCAACTTCAATGCTACGGGTATCATCGTGGGCACAGTAAAAAAAATCATGAAAAGTAGGTGAGGTGAGCTCCTGTTCGCTAATGTTAAAGTTTAACCTCCCAAGTCACTTTCTCTACCCAAGCTATTCTAGTTTCCTCCGGGCGCTAACATTATCCCATAAATTGTCTATCTTGTTTCCTCCTCTTTTACTTTCCGTGTAGTCATACACAGAACTAAAATGTAACCCAAGTACTAGAACTATCCACAGTTTCCCGTTATATGTACAATAGATAAAACAACGGAAAACGTTTGGGTCAATCTACTGTGATTTACGAGTGTGTTTTCCCTGGAACAACAACATCATTAGAACTTCTGGAAAGGAAAAGTTGGAATTATTTTAATTAAAAAGATTTGTCCCTGAGCCAAGTCCAAGTCGTTTGTTGTTGGTTTGGTTATGATTGCATACGCACATATTCTGAAATCCTTCTAATCGACCAACCAAAATCCATATGTTCCAAAATAACAATACACATATGCTTACACCTACGTTATTCAAACTCTTTCTCTTTAATTAAGGCCTTGCACGTTCTGCAATCGTTAAAAATATAACCCGGCTCTCTCAGATAACCACGCATCGAACTCACACTCCCAAATTGAAATAAACTAAGCGGTGCTTTGTACAATTGATCATATACAGAGTTTGTTCAACCCTGACAATTGATGTCTTCTATTGGGCAGAGGTTGTAAAATAAAGTTGGAAAATAAAAAAGACATTTCGTTCTGTTTCGACACTCAAAGCTAGAAACACTAATGCGAGGTCTAGTTGATTATATCTGGTCCCCTGAAACATGTACATTCTGGACATTCTCTACTCTCAAGGAGTGAATGTGGTCCATGACCCTTAAGTAGTTCTGAAGCACGGTTAAGAATAATTGAAGAGTCATTTTCAATTACCGTTTTGAAGGAACGCATCGCGAAAAGATTTGCCATCATTGTAGAGAACCCTGGGGCCAGACAAGACTGTGCAATGAATCCCAATTTAAGCTCTGCAAGGCAAATCACATCATCCCCTCTCTTCCAGTCCCAACTGGGAATGTTGAGCAGGTATGCCTGTGAAGAAAGACATGGACATGGAGAAACCAACTTAGCAAGTTGTCAGTCTCTGATTAGTTTTTACTTCAATGCGATGAAGAAAATGTTAGTATGACTGACTAAGCTCTGAGTTTCTCGTTTCTAAGGTCCTAGTCGCAGACTAGACCCATGAAATGCGTCACTCGTAATCTAGCTTTTTGAGACCGTGGCCGATCAAAGTAGTCAAAAATAATACTGCGTCATCATTCCTAATTTCCCTGGGAAAACTTTCTCTCGACTACTCGACTACGACCTTTTGTCTTTTTACAAGAATTGCAAAAGCCAGTTAAGACCAGAGCTTTCGCTAAAAGCAAATTGCTTTCTCTCGCATCGAGGAAGTAAAACTGCTTTAGAAGAAAGAACATGAATAGCATTATTGCTCGGAATTACTTAAAAAATAATAAGACGTTATGTCTGAAAACTTAATTGTCTTAGAACTTTGAATGGCAATGCGGGGTGAACTCACACGATACCATTCCTATGCTTACTTTCTGTTACATAAATGGAGAGAGCTTACACGAAATATTGTGGGTGCAATACTCAAATCATTTACTTTACTTCTAGGGACGGCACCTCTCAATACTCGAAGTTCTAATGATCAAAAGTTAATTCATTCGTGGAATTGCTATATGGGTATTCGTTAACATACCTTTGGCTTGAATTCTAAATGAAAAATTGGGTACTACTGTTACTGATAAACTAGAGATCCGGTACAATTTTGAAACCCATTCAGTTCCAAACCATAACAGTACTTCTAGTCATAGGACCAATTATTATTAGGTCTCTAAAATATTTGAAGTATATCGGTGACCAAAATGGCACGTGCAGAACTACAAAATTTGGCTAAATCTTTACGCAGCAGTTGTTACCTTATTATGATACTGCATGAGCTGAATGATGATCCTTGTGTCATCAGAGTAATTTTTTATGGAGATGACGCGCATAATATTTGCAGCATCCTCAGCATCTGGATCCTGGCAATACTTATTGGCGAGGACAAGACAAGCATCTGCTTCATGCACCTGTTCATCCATTCATATCAACACCATCATTAAAAACAAATACACAACAATATTTTTAGAAGACATGACCCAGTTTCACGATGCTGTGCGTGCAAGAGTTTATCCCATTAGTCCCTGAGCCGAGCCAAATATTATATACCCAATTTAGGTTGTTCAACGCGAGCACACAATAAATCACATTACCGTGAATGTAATTACAACATCACTTTGTGGCTCCAGTTCTTGTTAAAGACGAAAATGTTTACAATAATATTTTAACGAGACCAACCTTGACCCGAAGTAAAGAGGAACTTGACATGATAGTCCCTTGGAAGAACTTTACGGTTGTGTAGTGTCTTTTCAGCAAACCTTCCAACTCCAAGTCTGGCTCTTTTCTGAAATTAATAGTTGCATTGAAATGAGAAACCTTTGCCGATATTCTTCCAGTTCATTTTGTATACAGAAATATCAGTGTGTACAATTTTTTGAAATAAAATGAATGCTTACCTATGCAAAAATACCACTTCGACGTCCACATCTTCCCGATCTTCGTGAAGAAAATCTTTGAGGAAATGTGAGACCGACTCGTACGTGATGTGACCGCAAACGACGATGTGCCTGAGCATAACATTAAAATATCAATTCAACAATCATATAACGTGGTTTTGGGGACTCGGATCGTCTCATCATAAAGTGAGCTTAGAATGCAAGTACAGCAATAAAAATGTGGAAAGTGTGTACCGTTCACTTCTTCATAAGACGATCTAAGTCCTCATATTTATGGAACGTCAAAGGCAAAAAGAATAAACGGATGGTTTGAAACAAAACAGTGGCGAAACCAAGAAGAAGCGAGTTGCAAATACTACTGAAAAAGTTGGGTGAATTTGGACTTTACGTATTTCCGTTAGAAGAAAAATGCATTACCAAAATTTGTTAAATAAAATATCAATTCAAAAGCTAAATAATCATGCCTTATGTACATGTCAGAGTCTCTTTTATTTCCGAATTTCTATAGTCCATTTCGTTTATCCAAGAAGTACCCTCAATGGAAATAAGAACTAAATTCAGTACTAGATGAAAAATTAATTAGTGATTCCCCGAAAGCGAACTCCTCCGAATAAATGAAATGGAGTATAAAGCTTTATAATTTTGAAATTAATTAGAAAATCTTTGTAGATAATCTTTTGTGAAGTCGTTCGTACATTGCAATAACATGTGAGCATGTTATGCTAAACTCATCACCTTTACTTTCATAAAAAGCCATTATAGAAAAAAGGGGATTTTTTGTTAGTAATTTTAGTGAGTATAAGAATGAGAAAGTTCAAAGCCTTCAACCAATCCAACACTATCAGAGCGTGCATTATTTTTACCCATAATTTTCAAAAAGGTGCAGTTCATGCGTGAATTCAATAATGTCTTTTATTAAAGCTGCTGCTTGCTGGCGGTTATTTGAATCCTTATCCATTATGCATGCAATTTATTTGTTAAGATGGGAGAGAGATAGAGAAAAATGTTAAAGCAAATGAACCAAAAAGTTTTTTATTTTGATTTTTAAATTTTGGCCAAGAAAATTTTTTCCATAAGGAGGGCACATTACATGACATTAAGAGAAGGTGAGTTAGATTTATGTCAGAGAAAAAAATCAGAGTTTTTTCTAACCTTCGTCCACGCTCGTTTTTCAAGGTGCCACCGTATTTCGGCCTAGTGCCGATTAAATCTATGATCTCCGGAATGCAACTGGCAAAAATCGCCTAAAAGGGTAATTCAGTTACTCGGTTACTCAACACAAAGTCATGATCAATGGTGGTAAACGGTCCATTCATTTTTTTACCACCTTATTAAGGTAAAAAAATATAGTACAGAACAGTATTGATTGTATCATTGTAGTATATGCGAGGCTAGCTCTCACAATGCTATACCATGTAATGTATGTTGTATATGAGAAACCAAGGTGTTGAAACTACACGAAAAACTACTCAATTCCAGAAATTTACAACAACGGTTCAGAAATTGGATTATAATTATTTTTTACTCAGTCAGCCAAACAGCCCTTTTGTTGCGAGAAGAGAACTTTTTGGAAAAAAATAAATTTAATCATTCCAAACGTGTTTTATGCTATTACAGTAATAAATTTCTCTTCATTTGTGCATCATAGCGTACATAATGATCAAAATGGCATAGCGTTGATAGAGCTATTGTTTCAAAAATAAATTGTGTGAGTTCGTACATGAACGTATACCTACGTAATAATATAATTATCTACTACTTGGCTAGTAAAAACTAATGAACGAAAGCTACTGAACGTAGGAAAAACAAAGAACACAAAAAGTTTACGGAATTCCCATGCAGGCTAGCTTGAGCAGTTAGCATTCTGCGAACCAACCGAACCGACATGGCTGTTAGAATTACAAATTCAATTCCAGTCAGCGAAAGAGGACAGAAAGCATCTTTTCTGCGAGGGGTTTTAGTTTGGACGTGAATCGATCCAAATATTTTAGGGACGTAGATAAAAGGTGAAACATGAGTTATATTAGAGAGCTTTCCACGCGAAGGCAAAAGCGATGAATTTGACTTCGACAAGAGAGAGAGAGAAAGAGAAAGAGACCGAATTTTAACATGCGAAATGGGGGTCTTTGGGGATAAGTCATGCACAAAAGCAAATTTTCAACTTACTTATTAGTCACTAAACGTAATGTGTAGATTTTTGTGTCACGTGACCAATTTATCATATCTTACACAATTAACTTCTAGTACCTAATTTCTACTCTCACCTGCACGTAATGTAATAAAACATTCCAAATGGGGGAGATGAAGGGTTAATCCTTGCAATGCGAAATGCAATGCAAGTGTGCGATTAATTTCCTGGATTAGAATTTAGGAGGTGCACTTAAATTAGAAAGAAAAAGTGCTAGACTAAAACTAAGGTAAGTAAGTTTTTTATGAAACGGTGCTCCTTGGTTATTAAATCCTTCTAAAGGTACATACGTAAGATCTATAAAACAAAACAAAAAATATTTCGCCGTGCTACAAACACGAAACTACTTGCAAAAAAACTGAGCAGTAAAAACTGTGTTTCTTTTTGAAAATTGAAAAAAAAATACAAAAAAACTCGAGCAGTGGGGAAATGATTGATTGAGAGAATAGTACATGAGAGCAAGGACTGTACCTCCTTCCAGGCGTTTTATTTAAGGACCCACCATACTTGGGCCGATTCCCAAGAATTTCCGTGATTTCGGGAATCCAACTGGCAAAAACAGCCTTTTCCAACACAAAGATAAAGGAGTAAAGAATTTCAACTTAGGTCATATTTTTTTTAAATTTTGTATTTCTTTGTTTTAAACTGTCAGCAAACTAATGTAAAATTACTGTGGTGAATAACATTGAGATAATTTTTGAGGAATGACAGCTTTACGTCAGTCTTTGTGATTCGGGTCATTCTACTAACTACTAATCGCATAACCCATTTACTAATATTTCTCACTATTATTGTTGTGATTGATTTTTATGTTATTTTAAAATATAAATGAAGAAGTCATTCACAATTTGTACATAGCTAGCAGTACATTGCAAGTATATAACATTGTACTAACAGTACACAGTCACAATGCAGCCATAACCAGAAACGCAAAAAACAATCATTCTTATAGATTACAACATCGACAGTAAGTAAAATACAGAGTTGGACTACTCATGTTTTTTTAACTCTACAGTAGAAGTATTATGGACATGAAAAGCCACATCGCAGACCAGTGCACTAGAAATAAAGGAAATGACATCCACAAAATTTTATAAAAAAAGATCTCATGTCTGATTGAAAATGAAGAAAAAGGGCCAAAATTTTCCACTGCTTGATACACTAAATTGTTATTGGGTGGGTCGACTTGGGAGGCGCATCGATTTCAGAAGTGCTTTTCTAAATTGCTCCACCTTTCTACAGAGAAAGTATGGATGTTCGGATGTTCTTTTCCAATTTTAATCAAGTGGTCGATTGGGATTGGGGGAGTCGAGCAGAACCAAATCGGAGGAACAACTACAATAGGTTTCTTTCAATGTTATACATTTTTGCACAAACGATTCGAGAGTATGCATGGATGAAGGCAAATACTAGAAGATTCCCCTCTTAAAAGAACACTATGGTATAAAAGTAAAATAGTTGAGGTTCGGTTAAATCACGGAAAATGCACGTTTCTTGTAAGTTTTGGTCACAAGATCAAATCGGTTATTCGAAACAATAATTTCTGCTTGCATGTCCGGATTCCATAGCTCAGCTCGGACTAAACTTAACTAACTAGCTTTAACTAAGCAGAGAGTTAACTAAGCAGTTGAGACTAATGGATTAACCAATGGATCATTGTTTTCCGGGATATTGTCTAAATGTAAGCGGATGTGTTCTTATTTCCTAATTTTCAGCTTCCCTACTAAAACTGCTTGATCGCTGATATTGAGTTACACCATGGAGAAATCACGATACGTTTAACATCATTCTGCAATTCCTGCTAATTCCGTATTTTAGCATACAAATTGGAACGAATGGAATGTGTCTTTATATGCTCGTCATGAGTTTCGTTTATATTTGTCGTCACGTGAAAATTCGTTCTGACTATTTACTGTAATCCCAGCCCGTTGTCTATTCAAAGTTAAGTTAAAAATTATTTATCATTGTGTTTCTGGTATACGGATTTCACTGAAGTGTCGATTGAATTTGTTTGTACTCGTGATTTCACAAGTTTCGTAGCCATCATCCATGCATACCTCAACAGTTGCAAACTATACCCGTGGATTGTGAGCTAATCTTACTGGTATTTATTTCCAACGTTAACTTTTACTGCTCAACTAGCTCGCTCTTCAGAATGTGAATATTCAAATAATCCTTTTGTAAGAGAAACCAATCATAATCGGTAATTCGTTTAGTTCTATCTCTCGGTCTTTTAAACGCATCAACAAAGTCTATCCGCGACAATTCTTTCATGTACATGATGATCAACAAATTAAGATAAAGTTTCAAGGATAATGGCAAGGGAGGTATTTGGTACAAAAATGGTTGCTCAGATCGTGGTAAAAACGGATTTGTCGGATAATGATTCCGAAATATGCGAGTTGGGATTGACATTTTATGTAAACTACGTTCAACAACTTTCTATTCAACAAACTCAATGTAATTAAATATTTATCAAAAATCAGGAACACCAAACATCATAAATTTAAAACAAGTCAAGTCCTAAAACGAATATTAATACAAGTGTAATGAATGATAAAAACTCTACTCAGTTATCAGACTACGTTCTTCAAGTCTGGACTCATTAATTCATGCACCAAACTTAAAAAAAAAATTAATTCATTTTCAAATAATGCAGTCATATTTTACAGACGATTCATTTCGAAGTGAAAACTAAATTATAATCATGAGAGTATGCTGTATTCATAAAGTGAACAGTTCTTTTTGTGTGCAATGACCTGAGTCGAGAGTGAATTGAGAAAGTAAAATAAATATTCCTATGTAGTGAACTTTAAACACACATGCCATTTTGACGTTTTGTGTGTTCTGACTGGTTGGCTGACAATTTCTTTTTCTTTTTTAACAAATTAAAAACTTTATTCTAACCTCATTGAAAGAATTTCGACTCCTTCAACTCCTTAATGTTTTTTCTTAATGTATCTTAAACCAAAAAATGATTTGAATAGAACAAAACTTACCAAGCCGACGAGGAGGAAAAATACAAGGAATGTTCTTCCAAGGACAGTTTTGCAAAACACATCACCGTAGCCGACCGTGGACATAGTCACAATTAAAAAGTAGACACAAGTCCAATAGGAAAGTCGTTGTGGATTATCAAAATGAAATGGATCACCCGAATTCTCCAACTGTTACAAAATAATAACCAAATTTTAACTTTACTAAGAATCAAACTTCATCATGCATTTTTGTAAAAAGTGAGGTCAATTGGGTATGTGTGAGTCCTGTGGAATGCACCTTGAGATATCATCACCATTAAAAAAACTTTAAAACTACAACAACACCTAGAGGTTCACCTGAATCAGGCTGGGAAACGTATGACAATGTCATAATGTGGTTAGGAGGAGAAGATTTTGTGGAGAACAAACATAACGGGCACACGAAGAAAGTTTTCTTCCCCATGCTTATAATGTTTAAGGGTTGAAAGGAGATTTTCTCCGAATGCAGATATTTCATCGGTAGGTACAACGAATTAACTGAAATTTATACTTGACAATGAATCCACATTTAAGACAAACTTCAAAAGTGGGTAGAACTATTTGAACTAGGAATAAATTCTTAGAATTTGGATCAAGCGTCTCAAATAACAAATGTTGGAGTTTATTCAGAAACTTCAAATTATTCGTCGGTTCTTTCCAGAACACATGAAGAACACGCTATGCTAGGTGACCCACAGGCAGACTCAGGGATTATTATACCATCCTATTACTAGTCGTCATGATGAATTCTTCAAAGTCTAGAATTTATGATGGTATAAACCAAAGTAGTTTCACTACGTGGGTCGGCAAGTAAAGACCAGCTTTTCATAAAATTCACAACTTCCTCTCTGCTGAGCAGAGATTTTGTGTAGTGGAAGGAAGGAAAACAAGTTTAGAGTTTTGAATAACGTTTTACGTCATAAAGCAAGATCTCTGCTGCAGAAATATTCGCACCGGTTAACAAGGCATTATCATCTCTCCTTGACTGAAGACTTGCTCTAAAAAGAGGCAAAATTTCCCAGTAGCCCGATGGCATATTTTGACATTACGTTGTACGATAATTTTTGTATAACAGTTCCCGAATTCTAAAATGCTTGTAAGAAAACTAAATTTGGGCAATTCATTACAATCAAAAGATTATTGAGGACGAGTTCAATGAAATTTCCGTGACTCGAATAGTTTCCGAGATCACCTGTTCTTCTAAGCATAGTAGTTAAATTTTAATGAGAAAACAACTTGGCTGGAAAGTCTAATTGACTTCTCCGTGCTGAGAAAATGGGTTAAGCTAGGGTTTCTCTTCGAGCTTGAATAATTCACAGCCTAAAGTAATAAAAGGTCGACATCATTAAACCATACTTGAATGTGAAACTTGTGGCAAACCAGGAAGACAACTCTTTTCCAAATATGTTCGTATTAAGTGTGATTCGGGAAACTGTACACATGAAAGAAATTATTCCATTGAAAGCGGCAATAGCGTAGAAATTGCTGGAAGAAAGAAGTTTTCAAGTGGGGAGTTGTGTAGCTTTCGGTGACACTATTAAGAAATTGCTGAGTAGAGGGAATTGACGGGAAGGAAGTTTTACTGAATGGACATTCATTGCATTGGAGACTTGTCCTTTGAATTCATGTCTGCCGAGATGACTTTAGTCGCCTGAGTCGTTTTCCCGGATCGCATCTCGTTTTTTTTCTTTTTCGGGAGAAAGTCGGGCTGCCGGATAGCTAATCGAGTATAACGTTAATGTTCGTATTGAGAAAGAAGACAGAAAGAATGGACGGAGGAGCCGCATGAGAAAAAATTCGTAAGGTACTCAAGAAAAAGGAGCAAAAAGAAGATCGAGCGACTTCCATAGGGAATCCAAATCCAGATTGTGTCAAAGAAACCAAAGGCCGGCTTGCAACGAAGCGGAGCTAAATAGACTAATCAAATATTCTTGAGGAAGAAAAAATGTCTTGACTCAACTCATAAATGAATTCAGGTTACTATACTTAAATCCAATAGATCTGGTATCTATCTAATAGAGAAATGGAGAGCTCAACTCTCTTGCCAACTTTATATCTCATCTTTTCCACAATCTATCGTAATCTCATTTTTCCTGTAGACATAGCTTAAGCCAACATCAGCCATATATACTGTTGCTACCAAATTTGCATGAGAGTCTACACTCGGATATAAAATCAAATGAGGGCGTGGGGAGAGTTTTTAATTGAATGATGGATACTGTCAGGCTAGTACGTTCAGGATGTGAAAAATGTTATTATTTCCACTACGTTTTCTACCTCAAAATGACGTCAATGGCGTTTTCCCTTTGATTTCGCCGCTTCCGGATCGATTTTCTCCTCTCCTTATTTCGAATAAAGAGATTGTCCTTCTCTCAACTGTACTATAAAAACCTTACTTTGTATTCTCGTCCATAGTTCGCTCCCAAGATCGCTTTAAACTTAATCTTGGTTTGACTTACGCTTACATTTATTTCAAGAGGTTGGACAGAATTTCTATAAGAAATCACACAAAATCCAATTCTTTTCAGCTGGATAATGTGCTATGAATGAGAAATATATTGTAGGACTTTCTTTCACAGTTTGCACACAGTCATCAACGGCCTACTTGAAATTCATATCGAAGTTCGAATCGAAAAATTACCTTTCGTACAACACCGTAAGCACGAATAGCATTGGGAATACTGAGATTTTTGAAGTGGTAAGCTCACGTTAACGTAACCTAAGTACCCGGGAACTACAGAGAAGGACCACTTGGCTGATACGACCGTGTCATCCAGGATTAATATTTTGGTGTCTGGATTTTATTAAGGTTAACCTTTTTGACAACCCACCTGGTTGCGTGGTACAGGTTTGACTGTATTAAGTGCGCGCAGAAATACTTCAGTAAAATGTATGAGCTTAGTTTGAAAATGTTATCTTATGGAAACATCTCTACAGATTTTATGCACATCTATAGTATTTCTCGAGATTCTACGTTTTCACAGGAAGCTTACACAGTTTGGATCATTCTTCGGATTAAATCAGTAAAGAAAACTGGAGAATGTAGTGAAATAATAGTAAATCACCCGGGGAGATTCTGAACTCTCCAGGGTTAGAATGAAAAAATGAAATCATCGTCCGCCCATGAGTTTGACAGTTGCTTGCTATCGATTTCTCTGAGCCCACACAATAAATTCGGCGATAGTGAGATCTTAATGGTGACGGTGGATTCAAAGGAAAAGCCTTGGGCTAAAGGCGGAGGTTTCTTAAAAAATAATATACTTACTGGAGCCTTTAGTACTAGTACATTGTACTACTGGGATCTGGGATTGAACTGCAAGAATGAATGGGACTGAGAAAGTACGCGAGTGAAGAAATAAAAAAAAGAAGTAGTAGAAGTAGAAGTGGAAATACTCACGAGATGAATGATTCCAGCCGCAGTGAGCCAAACAGAGATGAAGATGGAGACCAACTTCAAACGGAGAGCAATCAATCAAACATGGAATCAAAATAACAGTAATTGGTTAGAAATTATTCCATATTACTATTATTAGTTGTAATCAAGAGGAAGAATTAATTCCTCACCTGAGCGAGACGAATTGAGCTGGAAGTTTTGAGAATGTTGAGATATTGAAGAATGTCTGGAACGGTCATGAGTCTCAGAGCTCGAAGAAATCGAAGTCCAATCCATGTTCGATCCAAATAAATGGACTTTAAATAAAATAAGAAATTAGTTCAGGAAATTGATTTGGTGGCAAAAAAGCTAGAAGTAGAGGTCATTCTGGGATCGCATATTGTATGACTAGTTCGTAATGTTTTATTGAAAATGGGGTGGACGATATTTCAAATTGAAGAATGGCCGCAATTTTTTTCATTTTTTTCGTTCTAGTCTTTTCTCTCTCAAACATTAAAATAAGTACTTACCACGAAAGACGGAGGAATTGTAAAGTAGTCCACGAAACTATGCATCTCTAACATGAACCATAGTTTGTCCGAGGCTGCCATAAACTGAAATCCCATAAACATTAATATGAGTATGCTGCGCATAGTGTCTACAAAGCCTGGTCAATGTATATTGGCATAAACTATTCTGACAATTTTAGTCAATCTTCATTAGATTTTACGAAATCAGGTTCTGCAAAAATGTTTAAGGGTTTAGGACGTTAAAATATTTATATCCGATTTTGTAGTTTCGAAGATACTGGACTAGCGTTGTCTCCAAGACTTTGAGCAGAATGTGAGTTACATAGAATCACGATAAAAAATTTCAAAATTTGAGTTTCCAAACAGCCTGGCAGGATATGCCGAAATGATAAAATTAACAGCCCAGGGCATCCTGATTGTAAAGAATGCCTGTAACACAAATATAAAGAACACTCCCTAAGAATAATGACTTTCTCGTTCTAAATGCCTCAAGTTTTTCCAAAGTTCAGATATATTGTAGAAAAATGTATTATTTATTAAATAACTTTTGCTTGGTCTGCTGTCTGCTAGTTCGGTTAGCCGAAGTTTTCACAAACATTTATTACTGGGAAACAAAGGGATAGCAAGATTTTCAATTTCTTGTAGTATGACTTACAAAATGTCAAACAGAAGTACTCCAGATTTTCGAATAGAACCCGGTACGATTAGAACCCGGGTCTCGACAAAATTCTCAAAATCTGATAGATCCAGATTGATTAAAGCAAGATACAAATAAGATTTTATTTTAGCATTCTCAATGCTCAGATATACCACATGGTGTAGCTTTCACTTAAACTTTAGAAAAGTATAAAAGAAGAATTCCACTTTAAGAAATGAAATTACACCTGCATATACAGGCGGGGAACTGTGAAGTTAAGCTCTATTTCTCATAAATTCCGAAAAGTCATTTCCTCAAGTGGAAAGGACACTGGCGTCAACAACGAGTTTTATGCCCCGGGTTGAGCTGCACTTTCAAGTAGGTCTGAAAAGTTGTGAGGGCATAAGACCTCGCATTCTTCTTCAACAATTCGTGAGAATAAGAAAATGAGCTTTATTCAGCACATCTTTTCAGAACCATAATCCAGATAAAGACGTAAAATTGTTGTTAGATTGTTTGTATATCCCGTCAGTCCTTTGAATTTCACGTTAACAGATTTGAAGGACTTACCGTGAAAATACACAAGCAGGAATATTTACTCTCGAATATTCTCTAAAAAATTATACTAGTACCCAAGATACAAAGAATATATAAAATCAAATAGGAAATGCTACATAATCATACAAACGTAAATAAATATACACTTACTCTAATGAAAAAGTAGACCATAAAAAATATGTTGAATGCTAAATCAATCTGCTGTGTTGTATTTTGACTCCACTCTTCACATTTCTCAACTCCCGAACTATTAAAAAAAACAATGCAGATCGATTAATGGAATATCCATGTTGTTCGTGAGAGACAGCCATGACAAGGATGGCATTAAAATTAATTTTGACTTACGATGAGGCGTCAACGAAGTAGATTATCTGGAAGCAAGGGAACAAATATTAGTTGTGATAATTCGTAGATGTAGAAAATTCAAGGTTAGCATTTTGCGGAAATAATTGGCAGATTGTAATGATATCAACAATTACTGTCATGCCGTAAAAGTCGTAAAGGAGAGCGCGTTTGTTCTCGTCGGAACTTATAGTCAAGGAGAAGAATCTCTTTTGATCCTCTCATCTTTTGTATATTTTCAAATTGTATTGCATTCACTGCATTGATTGACAGTGAACGATACCATGAATATTTCATAGGCTAAGAGGTATATGACTAATGTTGCATTGGATAATATTGCTTACTTTCCTAAATTATTTCTCCATCTGAAGTTTAAATATATCTTATTATGTAATGAAATTATACCCGCTAATAAAATATGATATTTGATAGCAACAATCTAAAAATTATGTTTTATTGGCAATTTCTATAAATAAGCACTCAAAATATTACTGCATTTTTTCGACTTGTACAAAAAGCATTTCCATGAGCGTTCTAATCAAACGCTTATGAAATTCGCACCTACAACATCAACAAAGATTAAGTAATCAAACTCTCAAACTCACCAGTGATGCAATACTAAGTTTGAAGACAAGTACCACCTGCAATTAGACAAAATAGTATAAATTAGAAGTGCTCCGATCAAGTACCTTCATTTTTAATACAATATTCATTAATAATACAGGATGCAGGGCATTTTTCATTTCATTCTAAATATGGAAATGTCATATACAAATGCAAAGGAATGAACGGAGTAATTGAACGATTGTGTCCTTCGAAGAAATAGCTTGAATTGCAAACGTAGCCCTATAATCGACCTAACAAAACTATTTCATTCACACAGCACAAAGGTTTCCCAAAAATACAACTGTGGGAGTTCTTGGTTAATTAAAATGTATTTCAATCTTCTCTAGCTCAGCAGTTAAGAATGACCCTAAACCCGTTTTACGATCCTATTCAACCCTTGTACCGTTGTTTCATTGCACCATTTCATAGAATACTGGGTGAACAAAAATAATACTATCATAGTAATGTGGAATAATTGTTCACGGATGACATGGCTAATTTGATTTCGAATTCTTTATTTATTCGATGATCGAGCTTTCGGGCGCTTTGTCCGCACCCGTCTTCAGGACGAATTTCTAACGAATTTGACAAAGATTTTCTATCAAGTTAGAAATTTAACACACCAACGGCTTAAAATCGGCTTCAACGGCTTAAAATCTACTATCATAGTAACTCGAAAGGAGTTAGTAATAAAAACTTGACTCTCATTTGGCAGCCAAAAATAAACACATTAATTTATATTCCCCGGTGAAACTTAGTCGCGTATTTTTTGTCTCGGAATGAATGGGATGGAAAGGTACCCCTAATAGTAACAAAAGCTCAGTAAAATTTCACGAGGGATGGCCATAGTGAAATAGCAGGAGATTTTTGTACAACTATACTACTATCTGGACGCATGCACGTTCTGAGACACCCTGTACATTCTGAATTCAACATATATACATAGAAATGTGGTGTGCAAAACATACTTGGGAGAAAATAAGAGAAAGAGGATAATGCAGGGAGAGAGCACAGGTGAGCGTTTTCTCACTCATGATGAGACAACTGAGGCTTTGACTATCTCTTCAATTCAAAGCACACATTTTGATCCCACCGAGTCGTATGCATTCAGCATGGACGGAAGTCAGGGAATTGTGAGCCAACAAATAGACTCAGAGGAGAAACTTTTCCCCGAAAGAAAAGTCAAACATTCGAACTTTTCTCTCAGAATGCATTAGTTGTCCTCGTCTTTGAATACAAACATATATATGTAGGCACCCACCTACATATAAAATACATATTTATTTACATCCGTGTTACAGACAACTCGTAGAATCGTAATAGAATAAGTCATGAACTGACCAATCATTCCGTTCCATAGAATCGGTTCATCATTAGGGAGAGTGGGTCAGAAAAATCGCACAGTTCGTCAGTCTGTGGAATACAATTTGATTTCCAACAATTTTTGCTACTGATTATGATTACACTTTTCTAGATATTCACAGCTAGAGGTTTTACGAATTCTGAAGGCAAAGCCAGGAATACTGGTCAAGTGAAACAAGATTTGTGTATTGGACTGGGCATTTTCACATCTGTGTGACCATAATTATTTCGGAATTGATGCACTGATTGTTCTGAACTTTCCACAACATATGTAGACAGACACAGATCCTCGAGCTATTTTTCCTTGTTCAAATTCAAACCAACCATATCATATATGGAAACATACTAATAATCTGTTTCCGTGAACAGCATTCCAAAAAAAGGTTGTCATTTGGAATGAATTAGTTCAGTCATGCGTCATTCCTTTTGCCAAGGTTTGCCCTTTGTTTTCTATTTATCTCTATGTACAATGCACAATGCGTCTTTAGCCTTTCTATACAAGAATTACAAAACAACTCCCGGAGGTAACAAAAAATATTGAAAGAGAAAGTCGTTCATGGACTTTCTCTTCTTTCTTCACTCATCTTTTTTTCTCCTTAGTTCCATGCTTTTCCTAATGTTTTGAGGCAGATGTCATTTGCAAGTGTCTTAAAAGTAGTACAGAGTACACGTTAGATCCACACGTTGACGTTAAATTTTATTTTGTTAAAAGGAAAAGTCGAATTTCTAGGGAAAACTCGAGTCACAAAAGAGGTGTTAAGTTATAAATAGAACCTGCCTCCGCCCCATTTTATGTTTTTAGTTGGTGGGTCTTTGAGTGTGGCTTTCTCTTTTCTAACATGTCTAGAGTAGCAATTATCGTTAGGGCACATCATTCATTGTCACTTTCTGGGCTGGTATAAACTCGCAAAAGGGAATGAGAAACCCAATTATCCGAGCATCAGCTGTCTTGAATGATGCCCTATCTTCAAGAATCTATCAATTGTTACTTTCATGTGATCGAGTATCGAAATTTAATCTATCGTCCACTTGCTAATTGTCAGCATTACCAACTCTTCCATTTATCGGAGTAAATTTGATCACGCACATCTCGAGAGGTGATCGGATAAACTAATACAAAGGGTGATCAAGCCTCTCGCCTCTCACGGATAACGTCTAAGGTCAGAATGGGTGAACAACAAGGGTAAACTTGTTGAAACCGAATGATGAACCATGTCTATTTGAGGGATCGAACCCTGATCATGGGTAAGTAACTAACTATATACGTGCACTTGCACCAGTAATTCTTATGTGGTCTTATAAATCTTAGAATTTCTGGACTAATTAATTGTCGTGAACAGCATAAATTCCTCGGTTTACTGATGAATCGTTGTATGTTGTTAGAAAAGACGACTTGACTTGGCTGAAAATAAAATTACAGGGAAAAACAAAGAGGGTCGTACTGAAAAATTTTGCTTCCGAGAAACTTCCTGCTGTTTCATAAACTGTAGTTTGTTTCTCCGAATTTCAGGAATGGAAGTACGAACATATTGAGGGTTTGATTCTAAGAATTGCTCTTAAGTTTTCCGTGCTCGAGGGTTTGATCTGTACAAGATTAAGAAAGAGCATGATTCCCAATTAACACAAAGTGAAAATGCACCGCTTGGAATCGACTGTGAAAAAAACTTCACTACGAAATGATCAATGAAAACCAGTGAAGTGAAAGTCAGGAATACATACAACATGAAAATGTAACATTGGTGGTAGAAACAGGGCTGCTAACCATAGGTTTTGGACGGGTACTTTGAGTGAGTTCTACTTGTTCAAACTATTTCATTTCTAGATAATTCTATTTGTTCCTCCATAACCTGTCAACTCAGGAGTGCCTTTGTTGGGAGGAGCTGAGAAGACTATATAGACAATCAAGAAACCCGGATTGACAAAACACAAATGTCTGTTCGCGACATCAGCAGATGAGAAAGTGAGAAAATGAGCAGTAGAAGTTCTGAAAATGAAGTTCGGCTAGGTTGATTCGGATAGAATACATTTACCCAAGTTAGATTCACATGTACACAGTCACAGATTGGGGAAAATTTACGTATGCATAAAAATGTCGAATTAAAGCAAATCTAAGGTGTCCAGCAGCTGTCGTCTTTCACATCCACTCATAGAACATTATTCACCGACAAAACTAATATTATTGTGGCTCTCGAATCGACTCCTCACAGTTGGTGTAAGTCTGACTGTGTGGGAAACTGGGTGTTCCGTTTCCCTATAATAAGAAAAATTAATGATGACATTCCTAATCTAGTCCAATTCCATTAGACTATTAATTATTCAATAGAAGAGGACTGTTTAATTTTCCCTCCAGCTGTTTCAATTTTATCAAATCCCACACGAGTTCCAAAAGCCTATCCAAACATCACATAAATGTAGGTAGAATTATTTTTAGAAAAATGGCATAGTTTAACACCTGCTCAACTCGATTGGCACACTGGCATCAGCTCTAGGCTTTAGGAAATATATGTTATGTACTTTTCGACACAGTTGTCTCAATATAACTAGAACATCGGTCTAAATTCAATTAGTAAACTCCAGCGGTATAGTTCACCCACTCATGTCAGTAGTAATTGAATCTAATTTTAAAAAGTTGAGTTGTATTGTAACCTGCAGTTTCCCGTCAAATACAATAAGCCAAAATATGGAAGCCTTTTCGTGGCCGCACTTCTCAAAATATGTAGCTTTCGCTGAGAAATTGGTCAGGTTGGGATAACTTGACGAGTACGCGTTTGAAGAAGTTTCAAGTAATTTTTTATACAGTATATACAAAATCTATTTTGTACATTTTCACTATTTAAAGTGCCATATATGCATAATGTTACTCCTTTGCGACTGTACGAATATAAGGGGTGAATAATTTGAACCAGTTCATTGATTAATTTAAGTAAAGAAACTCTAAAGTTCCAACTCCTAATTTTTAAAATCACTAATCCTTCAGGTGGACTACGACAGAAAACGAAAGTTAGGAATCAAAGTTTCGGTAGAGTCACTGGCCAGAAAAGTTAATTCATATTCCAGCTCAAAATGATCAGAGTTCCAATCCAGGGGATTTTGTCCAATTCCGCCTTGGTTCGTTGCAGTGTGCTTGGACACCCACGCAACATCCGTTAATTAATACTTAACCTTATCACAGAAGAAGTCAACCGAAACACAGGCTGGACTGACATGGCACTCAAATTGTCACTTGGTTGATTACGAATGGAGGGCAGTGTGTAGTGTATTGGAGTGTGCGGCCATGTCTCTCGTATTTCGATCAAGTGCAGTGTGAAAGGAACTCCTGGAGATTCGTCTCAATTTCAATCTAATTGGAATCTGAAGGATCTTGGTCCAGATTTGACACGCTTACAGCTCATGGTATTGAGTCCCTTTCCTCTTCCCAATCTAACCCACGAAAGTAATAAAGTATCCGCCTGACAGGCATCAAGTCATGTAGCCCAGGAACACTTGATCATTTCTGTTGAGCTGTCTATCGTAATTCAATAAGAAACTTGAATCGCACTTTTGGGGGGAATTGAAGTAAGAAAGTAGAGCAATTCAGGAATGTGTTTTCCCGTATTTATTACGTGCATGGAACCTATTACATTACACATTACCCAAGTATCGGTTCTTTGGATATTCACGTTGTATCTCCTAGGCATGGACTGGGTAAATATTTATTTAAGCCATTAACTCCCTGTCTCACAAAATACAAGAGGAGTATATCCTTATGTACACCAATACATTATCATCGTCTCCACATCAATACATCTATATAATACATGGATCTTCCTTGTTCGCCATGTCCCAGCATAGACTACATAGACCCTGCTAAAAGGTAAACATTAAAGTTTACTATACTAAACCAGTAGCTCTTCAGATGAACCCTACCAATTTATTTTTTACATCAACGGACAGAAGACTGAACTTTATAGTTCAAATCCGGATAGAGGAAATCCTGGAGAAATTGCTCCCCAATCTTTGAATGTTTTACAAGATTCAGTTGATTTCAAATGATGCTGTACAGCTGGAACGGATAAGATTAATCGAAACCTGAGTGTGTGATCAATCAATTGAAATGAATCCAAGCTCCTTACATTACTCCTTACAAGTCTAACGGAGAAAGCGGATGCAATATTTCCGGATTCAGTTAGGATTCAGACTAGAAGTTTCAGAATACACATTTTTGTAAATCAAATTAATTTAGTAAAGGACAGAATTAGTTCTAAATTATGAATCTCTTTCTTAATCAGTTAAGCGTGAACATTTAGTCCAAATGAAACTGGAGTTCAGACTTATAAAGCAGAGCCGTTGTAAGAGAAAACAACAATAGACTATTTGTGTAGTATTGGTAGTGGTTGTACTGGAATTGCCTTTTCTCACTGAGAAATATTCTTTAACATTTCATTCAATTGCAATTCTCATATTCCATACCATCAGTATCGCCAAGCATTTTTGTGCAAACAATTTGTAATACCATACATTTTGTGGAACAATTTATACTTTGACAGCTAGCGATAGATTAAAATCATAATGTAAGGCCTACTGAGCAAAGTATCTCATAAAAATTAACGTCACTCTTTATGTTGTTCAGTCATAAGTGGTCAGGAAACATAAATCCATTATCATTCTCGTTACACACAGGAAATTGTTCGAGCAGACTTATTTAGCGGTAATGTATCACAGACAATGCATGGACTCTCTCGTTTATTGAAACAATGTGGCAGCGGGCGTTAGTAGTCAATTCAACACAATTGAAATAACTTGAGTTGTCTGTTTTCGAACTTATGATTTGAGTACAGCACAAATTAAATTTGATTTTTTGCACCACTAGAATTTTCACGAACCAGCATGAACATGAGACCGCTCTCTCTTATTTCGATCGGGGATTTGGGGGATTAAATCTCATCACTAAAACTGAATTTTAGAACAGAAGAGTGACACGAACGAGTGTACATACTTGCACTATTTGTCTAGAAAAAAAAATGGAATTCCGAGCAAAGTCAACCTGTCATCATGCACTGTATGTACAATGTGGGTCTTCACTCGGTTTTTCGTTCTATCCCCATTCCTCAACGGAATTACAATCCCTTGCACAGCGGCAGTTATTCGATTTGAAAGTGTCACGCCAACATGCCGTGTTACCTGCTTTCCTTCCTATCTCCTTACATACCTGCCTACCCTACATTTTGGGGAAAGCAGAGTTTGACGTTCATAATAATTCATCAAGACGAGAGCGGGGCTGACGGTGAATTAATTTTTCAGTGTATTGGATTTCCTGTTAAACTGGACTGGATAATGTGGTGAGCTAGTCGTGGCATGACCGGGGAATCCAGTTTTATGAGTGCCGGGGATGGATGGACGGACGGATGATAGAAAGTTGCGCGTTTCCTTTGCATAAAAGTAGTCGTAAGTAAGTAAAAGGGCTTTTTGGGTTTTTGGGTAGGCCAGACCAGACCTTAGAAAAGAGAGAGAGATTCCATTGCTTTCCGCTTATGGGAAAGTGTGTAGTATCATGAAAAGGGAGAAAGGCAGGAGGAGAAAGGACGATCAATAGGAGACAACTCTCCATGTATTTCAACGTCAGAGCAACTCCGCCGACCTCCTTATGTATTTATACTATACACATATATGGGCCAAACCAACATTGAACCCAAAGTCTGTACATAAATATTACTCTAGAGTTCAGAAGAGGGAAGGAAGGAAGGAACTAAACCGGACGATTCTTCTTAAAAAATGAGAAGCGTACTAGTACTACTTCTTACCCAAACTAATATTACGTACTTCTCAACAACTAGAACAGAATTTGGTCGGTCGGTCGGCTTTCTCTTTTCTTTGAGGTAAAGAAGGCAGAAAGTTACTATTATGGGGGCTGCCATCAATATCTCGGGAAATGTTGTGTTTATGTGCAGTAGTGCGGTACGGAATTCTTCAAAATACGCATACGAATTTCAGCCCATATTAATGATACCTATTCCAGAAAGCAAGATACAAAAGTTGAAGAATAGAGTCTATGTTTTCTCTCCTGTTATCCGGACCGATGGTCTCCAAGAGGCAGTTCGAAGAATTTTGATAAGATAAATAGTTTCCGAGTCCTTCAGTTGAGGAAGGGACCTCCGGTTCCATTTTGTGAAAGTAAATATCTGACATTTCAATTACGCCACAGGAGGCGGAATGTATAATTTGTAGTAGTAACGCACGTAGACATTTCCCATTTACTAGATTCCCCTTTGCTCACTCGAATACTGCCTTTGCTGTTGCCGCTGCCGTGCTAGGTTACTGGGTTAGATGTGATGTGCACTACACGCTAGCTAGTGAGCACAGTGTGCCTGCCTTTTTAAGTATTCAATTTGCGTTTTCTCTCTCTGCCGTGTTTCGTATGTACATTACATTCGGGAACACTTGAGTGAGGGAGATGCACGAAGGAGAAAGCACTGGGATGGCTATAAAGAACTATCATAGTTTTTCGTGTATGTAAATATATCGTCCGAAGGAACATCGCATTCGGCCCGGATGCACGTACAATCGATGTATATGATGATACCAAATCATTTATTACCTACTTACTTTCTCTTTCCCAAAATTCAAAACTGCTAGCAGGCACATAACTTAAATACGTTTATCGTGTTCTGAATCAATATATTTTAATCAGGACGAACTGACACCCCTTCACTTTAAAGATATTCATTTCAAATAATTACATTTACAACGGTGAAAGTAAATTAGACATGTTCGACTCTAGTCCAGTAAGTACATTTTGTTAATATTGCATATATTTTCAATAACCATCTTACTCGTATCGTAAATATATTTAATGCAATTAAAGATATTCAAACCAATTCCACCGTGACTAGTTGGACCGAATTAGCTCCAGTAATATTTTATATGCAGATGGTAAAACCTCAACATGTTCTAAATTGTGGAACGGAACTAAATCTGTTGAAGCATCTACTTCAAAATCTAACATTCAGCCCTTGATATTTGATTAGTTACCTATGGAAAGCACGTATTAATATAATTGCCGAATTTGATTCATCATATCCTTCTTAAGTGACACTAATTTACGAGTGCACGATGCCGCGTCAGTATGAGTAAATTAATTGAAGACAATTCCGCATACTATAGAGAATATGAAAGTGACTCGTCAAATGCAGACATTATTTAATTATTTAGTACATAATTAAAGAAGACACCTTCTCAAACCACGTCTGTGTAAAGTCGTACTTTCCTTTCGCCTTTCAAATTCCGCTTGCTTGTAAGGGACTCCTGAAAATGTCTAATTTAAATGCATAGGATTTCAGAGAACAAGTAACACTTCAGTATTGTCTCAAGGACCAACTCGTCTTCACTGTGTTGAGCATCAGCCTATGTCACAAGTACTTGAAATATTTACAAATTACCCTAGTCAAAATTTAGCCACATACCGACGAGTTAGAACCATTTCAATAAAAACTCCACAGTTTCAACAAGAATATTAACGTTAAACTCTTTTTCTTTAAAAAAAAACTACTGGAAACATTTCATTGTCAACAAAAAGAAAAAAGTGCAATTTCTATTTCTTGTCGTCGCCTTACTCTCATTCAAATTCATTTAGTACGTTTGAATCTATGGTTATGGTTTATGACGAGGAGTTGACACTCAGGAGAAGAAAGTACTCCGTGGAGAAAGCATCACTGTTGACGTCACAACATCATGTCTGATGTTCTCAGTTAAAACCTTAAAACTAGAAACTTTATTTTACTACCCGTACTTGGAAATAGAAATTGGTCTGTCATTTCCATTTTGGTGCAACAGAATGTCTTCTTGAAATGTCAAAACCCATAATACCATAGTTCAATTTGAGCACAAGTTGAAACTTTATACTCATACTCACCAACATGACACCCAAAATGGTTTGCTTCCCGGAAAATAATTCCGAATTACAATGAGATAGCTTGGAACAACGCAGTATAAAATCCCAGGTGTTCTTTCTTTCTACAAGCCTTCTTTCAACAGTTTCAGCTGTTATGCTAAACCTAACCATTTCTACGCGACACAACTTTTATTCAATATTTGACAAAAGTTAAGACCCAAATAAGTCAGAGATGATCGAAAAGTTTTCATTAGAGTAAATTAAGTCGTGAATTTAGAATTTTGACATGTTAAGTTAGAGTTGGCATTCGTAGTCCTCCCTGCAGGGCAGGTTTTCCACAGATTTTTAATTTTTCCAAGATTGAAACGTTTCCACAACTAAAATAAGACATGAGTACCCCAAGACACTACTGCAGCCGTAAAATCCATGTTGCATTAACTTAATCCCTACGTGACATCAATCCCTTTGCATCAAAGCTCCCACTCTGAAATTACTGCCTCCGTGAAACTCGGCAAGGGTGTCTCAATTGCTGGAGTGAGTTTGAACATAAATGTCGTGGACACGTTTTACACTACAATATGGGGAACGCCAAGCAATCTTCCAGTTCTTTATTGCCGCAAAGTTCCAAATTGGTCGAAGATTAACTTTCTCTTAATTGCACCTTACTTTTGCGAAAAAGTTTCCATCGTGGACAGTTGCGCAAGAAGTTGGGGGAAAATATGCTGAGAGAAAATCTAGGTCACAAACTTGTTTTCTCCTTTGGGCCCAGCCAGAATAATTACAAAACAATTGTGGGTCATATTTGTACATTAATGCAGAATAAACTATGAAAACATGTACTAAACGAATCTACTTTTGTTTTTTAATCATCCTCATTTTCAGAAAGTTTGTTTTGTACTAAAACGCTTACCGGTATGGCATGCATATTTTGTGTTCTATATACGACTAAAACAATTTACTATTTTGGATTTAATGGGTCTGTAATTTTATTGGGTCCTCTGAGAGATGAAGAAACTGTTCAAATATGCAAATATACTTCCTAGAATGCTCCGTAAGTAATTCTGATACAAGCACACGGATTCATATTCTCTAAGCTGAATTTTTGTGACGTCAGTCCTCCCCAGCCTAAAATGTGAGAATTACAGTCCAAGATTGTAATTGTATCTTTGTATTTGTATCTTTATGCGTTAAGCAGTCGCAGCAATAATTACGACTATCTGGGGATGATTATTTATTGTTTCAATTTATCGTATGTATGCCGGATATTAGAGAAGAGACAAACCCGACCCAGAACTACAGATCGAACAAATATATACATTTTGTAATTAATCAGTCTCAATGGTCAGAGAAGAAAAAATGAGTTCTTAATTGAAGAAACCTCACTTAACATTTTGAAAATTAAGATTCTAATAAACACGTGCTGATTTTCTGCACATCACTGAAACAAAAATGCATCCTCCTCGCCAGTTCTTCAATAGAACTTTGTAAATAAAATGAGACAACTTTTTCTAACTTCTCAACCTGTCATTTCCATATTAATATCCATATTAGAGCATTGGTTTGCTCTAACTCAAATACTTTTAACAATTCTGTTAGACGTCAGGGTTAGATGACATACGTCTAAAGTATCGGGCTTTGAATGTACATTTTATTTGGAGCGATTGTCAAAATGATCTGTTGTAAACATTTGGACTATTTTGTTTACAATACCCACAAAACTTTTTTGATTCGATGAATTGTTTGCTGAGTTTGAACTTTGTACACACACGAAAGAAAATTACAGACTGTTGTATTCAAAATGATGGGCAACGATGAGCCGCCGACGACTCATGCGGGTCAATATAAATGTCAGTCTTCATTTTAGCATTTCCGCTGTGCATTCTGTTCGAAAGATGAAAGCAAGACAGAAAAAATATTCTGCTTTTATTTTCCCCTTGCCTGGACTGTACTTTTCAAACTTCAAAGTAAAACTTAAGCAAATTTTTAAAGGGTACTCTGGATGGAGACTCACAATTTGGGCCACGAATACTTTAATGTATATCTTGCGGATTTAATGTCTTGATTCCGCATTACTTTACTACACGCAATTAATTAAATGAAGTCTGAGAATTAAGAAATAAAAGGGAAAAACGGATTAAATGGTTTTGATATGCTAATTACGATTAGCTAAGCTAGCACGTGAGTCATGTAATTTGAAGTGACCACTTCATCAACAATGACAAGAAGATAATGGACACTGGTCAACACAATACAATGGGTTTGAAACAATTGTTTATCTTCTCATTGTTGCATTTCTAATCACGTGCGCACGATTTCTAACTAAACTCGAGAAGAATTGGAAATTGCATCTCTACATGTACCCGTTTATCCATTCAAACAATTTGAAGGTTACAGAAATTCTTTAATTTTCATGAAGTAAGAATTTCCCAAAATAAATTAAGAAACCACTTGAGTAATATCCTTCCTGTAGAAATTAGCAAAACCATGTTACATCCCTGTTTCCCAAATTATGCCATAATTACCACAGTTGTACGTATAAAGGTAAGGTTGTCTAATGATTCTTCTAAATGACACGAGTTCTATCTGAAGACGTGGAGAAAAACATTTAATTTTATCCTTGAATAGAATATGTGCAATTGAAAGTTTTGGCAAAGTGCACAAAATACAATTCTACTACTACTACCTAATGCAACATTTAATGATTTCTTGGTTTAGTGAAATCCATTAAAGCGTTCAGTTAAAGTCCAATCAATTTTACAAATGCTAGTGTAATTTTACGGATAATTGTAAGTTTTAGAGTGGCTCTTTAAAATTTGACTACGTCATATATCCCAATGATTCCTACTCGCAAATTGAGAAGTATATAAATAGTACATGTTAGCGAGTCTCTTTAAATGAGCATAATAATTATGCTAATTTAAAGAGACCTCGCTAACATGTATTTATTATTATATGTAATACTAATTATTAGTATTATTAAAAATACTCAATTAAATAGAACTGCGTTTATCAATTCTAACATAATCTTCTCTTTTCTACGCAGATTCGTATCAGAAAATTTCTAATTTCATGAAGCATTTTGCAGTTTAATTTACAGCACAATCCCCCGCAATCCTATTTCGCACTACACTAGTATACACGAAATACAAGTTGGATCAAGTTTGCCAACTATAACAGTGATAAAAAAGTTCCCATAAACGAAAAGGTACACTCCCAAGTGAACTGGGGTACTTCGGGTGCTTGTTAATTCCATAATGGAATACAAAATAAAATGCCAATGGTACAGTAATGACAGCATTTTTCTTGTAATACTTAAAATGTTGCGTATGTTACAATCGACATTCCCCAAAATCACACCCCTGTATGCGCCGGGAAATCCCTTTTTATGCACTAAGCAGTTCTTGGTAAGTAATCTTACGAATATCTACAATTCGGCACTCAATCAAGATTCTCAAAGTTTTTTTTGGCAAAGTTGACTAGTCTGTAAAAAGTGAGATGATAGGGATGCGGGGATATGGAAGAAACGAACAAAAGAAGGGAAAAGGCGAAGAGAGATGACGGCGCTCGATTAGATAAGATATGCAAAAAAAAGAGTAAGAAGTGGTACTTATACTTTTGCTTTTCAGTTCAGTTGGCACAAGAAACAACTAGGAAGAAACTCTTACGGAATTGCACCACTTTTCTTGGATATCTCGTACTCTGTTATTATGTTATCCATTGCGTTGGGTGAACTGCTCGTAGTAATAGTATTCAGCTGAGGAAACTGAACTTGGTAGAAAGGAAGGCAGGATTCCTGTTCTGCTAAGACATTAAATGTGCACAATTTGATATGAAAGAAAAACGAAGTGATACTTCCCTTTTCTCTTTGACACAAATTGAGAGTTTATGTGAATAATTATTGTATAATATGTCGTCCGGACTTATCAGTTTCTTTTGACCGTCGCTCCGGACTTTCTAATCTTCTCCAAACCCGGAAAAGCATTGAAGCGGAAAATAATAATAATATGACTATTCCTTTCCCTATGTATACGAATTGGTTTTACGACGACGGACGGACGGACGGGTGCAGAATTTTACTCGAACCAAAATCCACTCGAGACATAATGCAAAGAGGAAGCGAGAACGGAGATTATTGTATAATTTTGCGGAAGGAAAACTCATTCCAAAACTCTTGCACGCGACGGGGAAGTTAAGGCGGTGGACAGAGTATAATTTCAGTCCCCGAACCCAACTTTCTTACTTTGGTTAGGATTTACGTTGACTTAATAACAAATCCTGGGTCTACCTCATTCCTATGAATGTGTCAAATTCAAGGACTATTTTAATTACACACACTTCCTGCAAATGTGTAATACGGATTTACATTTTTAAGTAATTTCATGTATATGTATAAGGTCTTCAAATTAACGCTCTGTGTTAAAATTTTATCTTTCACCGTAAATAACAATCCATTTAATTGTATATGTAATTTTTGCCATCCAGGAACCTCCATTACGCTGATATAATTCAGGTTTAATTAATCAGTGGGATAACCACAGCCGTAGGACATGATGACATGTTTAGTGCGTAAGAGGAAAGTAAAGCTGATTTTTTATTCTACATCTATTTTGGTTGTAAGTAGTGCATGGGAGACGACAAAACTACATTTCCGGAGACTTATAAATAGCAATGACAAGTGCATTAAGCTCTGAGATCATAAAATTGTTTTGGTAACTCCGCCGTTCGTTGCACGGCGTTCTTCTACCCTTTTATTGAACCTTTGGGTTCTAGAATAACATCACACAATGATCTAAACTTTTTGATTGACTATATCCTCCTCCCAATTTCATTGGCATTAGTTTGTACGTACATTATGTATCATGATTCCGTCCGACTGCGAGCGAGGCAAGAGAAATCGTGTTTATTTACTTTCATTAAACGTAAAAAGCATGTAGTTTGGAATGAGCTCTAACAAATGGATCAATTCTTCATATAAGTTTTCTAGTATTACGAGAATCATTAATACGTTTATGTAGTCTTAGCCAGAGTGAGAGGAATTGGGTCAAAGTAGGAGGAACTGGGGCAAATTTCTAAATGTCAGCTCTTGAAATGGTGCTATTTCCAGTAATCGCATGCATCCAATCACTATCATTCAATTGATTTCCTATATGACCAAAATGCCCCACTTTCAATCAAAAATCGATTCCAAACAAATGTTGATGTTGATGATAGAATTGGTGGAATCAATTCAAAGAAAAGAGAAGAAGAAATGAATTGGATTTTTTGGACTCACCAATATTCGACCCGTCATGGTCTGCCCCGAAATGAGCTCACCAGCCCAGTCTTTAGCCTCTGTCAGAAAAGTCCCTTCAAATTCTTCCCTAGGCTGACGACCTGGTTTTTGTCCAGCCTGTGCTGATGCTGGTAGTGGACCACCGAGTTGGACCAAAGTATCGGGACCACCTTTGACCCCACCTTTTAAATCGAGCCCAGCACCAGGGGCTGCATAGTCCGCAGGTGGCCGATCCTTTCGACAGCACACGAAGGCCAAGGCTCTCCAAATGAGAACAATGGCGAGGCCAGCCAAGAATGTGAAAACACTGGACAGGAAAAAGTACCACCATTTTCGTTCTTTGAGACATTCCACTTCATCTGCGGACAGAGTGTACTCTTCTTCACACATGTCTTCAAAGTCCTCACCACTTGTTGGACAAGAACCCGAAGGAGGTAATGGTGGTGGTAGTGACTGCTACAAGGGTCAAGACGGTTAGAATAAGGGATGATGTGAGGTGATGAGGTGAGGCTCACAGACTTTGGTACTGGTACTGGTACTGGTTTGGGTTCACACGGGAATCGTTCACTCCACACTCTTTGACAATGAACCACCATAGAATACTGAGACTTTTTTTCTAATTGCACGGTGGATGTTTTTAGTAGACGAAGACTAAAATTGACGCGTGTTTAGAAACCTCGCATGCCAGTACTGTGTTGTTCTTTCATGCCTGGCTATGGAGTCTCAAAATTGTCTTTCCTGGTGCTGTTGCTGCTCCTCTCCCTTCTCCTGACACTTTCTCCAGGGAATAACTATGTAAATACCCTGGCCACAAACGCAATGAAATTTAATACTGAACATACCGTCGGACCAATTTTCTCCAACTACATTTTATATGCATTTACTGGACAGGACAACGTTTACCTTTGGAGAATAGGTCCATTGTATGGCCTTAATTACTTTACTACACTCTCTTGTATACTTTTTTTTTGTTACAGGCTTTCTCTCAGAATTTTTGTGTGTTTAAAATGGTTATATTGTTGCGGATTTCGTTCGGACAGGAAAGGACAATGGGTAAAGGGAAAACCACGTTATGTTTGAGCGAGCGGAGAACTTGTTGGCGGACAAGACGTTTAGATTGAAGTGACAGTTAGCATAAGGGGAACACAGAAGAGACGTTAGAATTTGGGACTCAATGCCCGCATGGCAGACAGACCCAGTCTAATATATGTGTCCAATGTAGGTAAGGTTGGCAACTGGCAAAAGTAGTACTGACTAGAACTACTGCATACAATCCTATTCCGATTCCTACAGTAGTCTAGAGAATGTAGTAGGAAAAATCGAAGAGAAGGTTCATCCCAGTCAGTTTCCAAGGAAACTAGGGTTGGGCCATTGGAATGACCAAAACTCCTCCTTCTACCCTGCTGTAATACCCGGGTAAGAAAATAAGCTCTGGTTCGTATTCCAGTTTCTGCTCCTACTCTTACTGCCCGAGCTCACATAAAGAATTGAATTGACTCAGAATATGAGCCTCTTGGTTCCAACTCTCTTTTTCGGTAGAATCCTTCGTTCTCCTTCCAGTTGGTATTATCTATGAAATATATACTAGCTGAGGGGTACACAGACTGTTACTCCTCATGTCCATCCTTATTCTAGTACATAGTCGGATTCTCGGTTCGGTGTTCGGTCTCAGTTGTTCCTGGTAGGAAGATCCGGCTTATTCATCCCTTCTTCTCTTTTTTTCCCCTTAAATCCACTTTTCCAAGAGTACATAATATGTATGAATGAATGGAAAAGAAGAAGGACCTGGAGACCCAGTTACACACATTCCCACGACTATGTATGTAGTATTTTGAAGACAGGGACATGACTTGTCAGACTTGTCTTTTTCTCCATGTATGTTGATCAATACTCTTTTAACATGCAAAGTTCCAAACATTGCACTCCCAATAGAACTGCACTGACAGCAGAACGAATAGGAATTCCGTACATTTTTTCAATATGTAGCGTTTCAGAATATTTTAGAAAATTAATTTTGGGAGTCACAGTCGCATACAACGATACAACTGTGTGGTGTGTAGGATACTTTGCCCGAACAGACGGCTAAAGAGAAATCCTGCTGCTGTTTCAAACTTGTGCAAATTAACAAATGAATCACACACGCATAAAAAAAATTATGAATCGCTACTTGTTTTTGCATAGCACTTCCGCAGAATTTTTGCTTGCGAAATATTGATGTAATTTAGGTATGTGAATCAATAATAGAAAAAGTAATTCAGTTTTGCATGTTCCTTTTTCTAATGCTGTTATTTCATTTCCCTTCTCTGGTAAGGTGGTTGTCGCCGAGTTTCTTCGGTGCGGGTGATTGCAGTGGAAACTATAGAGCGATTATCACTCTTCTTAGGTCTCCAAAAGTTTATTAATTGCGTCCTGCTTTACACGCATTTCCATTTATCTGATGGATACAATAAACCTCCGTGCTTGGCATTCATGAGGAACCGGTTGTGTAGTTTCAGACTTTATACTCGACACGGCTGTTACGTTACTGTTGATTCTGCGAGTCTTCAAAAACTTATATCGCAATTGCTTTTTAATTACAAGACATCACTTCTTCCCACTACATTTCAAGTCCTGTCCAGAATGGTGAAAGTAAATTATTTGTGGAAAAGGCCAATAACACATGGAGTCCAAAGTATAACATAATAGTATAACAAGCATAAACCTACAGTGTGTCTCGGTCACTTTTGCAGTCTATGACTCCTACACGCGAATTTTCAGTCTTTCTTTGGTTTCTCAAAAACGGGTGAACAGATTCTCATAATTATTTTTGCAAAATGACCTCAAAGAAATTGTCTTTCCGTGAGGTCAAAAGACTCCAAATAAAAACTCTTCATAAGGCCGGTAAAAAATTGTCGAAAATCGCCAAAATTTTGAA
>JAQIXO010000056.1:0-54104 GCA_034700305.1 Protaphorura armata
TGCCTTCCATTGCTTCTCCCTGAAATTCTTGTATTTACAGTTATTACCTACCGACGAAAAATATTTCTGGACCAGGATGTCTAATGTACAAATTCTAATAAGCTTGAAAGCATTAGCGTAGCGTCGTAGCGAGAGCACAACAACAATTCTGGAATCCAGCGGTTTGAATAATTGATCGCCTGCCCCGTTTTAGTTTTATGCTTACATTTTTTTATAGAAATAGCTACTGTCTTTTCAAATGGTCCTTTAAAACCCTACACAGAAATTGCGACCTTGTACGTGCGCGATGTAGAAGCACTCCGTCAAATCAAACTGAACAGAACAGTGCTCTTTAATTGTTTAAGGTCAGAATATTTTAGAACCACAAGCTCTTACGGTTGTCAGTCACCGACAGCGTGTGGGGCTACTGTGTAGCAATAATTTGATTTGACAAAACAAGTGACGAACAAATCCAAGGAAGAACACGTCGACTAGTTCAGTTGATTATTTTTTACCCAATTATTCCGGCTACTGTGTATGTGTCTGCACTTCTACATAAAGCGCGTACATTCTTTCGTACATCAACCAATCAAAATAATAATCGAGTCAATTTTGACCATTGTTTGTCTTTAATTTACATTCTAATATTTAGTATTCCGCTGAAACAACATGGTTAAGGCAACACACAAAAATAAACACCACGTTGTGTTTGTGTACAGGGTGATTCAAAAATAAGTGTACAGAAATACATTTTAAAAAGAAAAGTTACTGGTGGCAATCTATACATTAGTTTTGTAAAACTTGGATCCTTTTCTTCATTACTTACGGTGAGTCATGCATTATTTTAGCATGCATGCATTTTGCATTAAGAAAGGAAGGCAGTCGCAGTAGTAGGCGCTAGAGCCCGATGTTATCATTCACCCTGTATTGTGTTTCAAAATTGGACAAGTCAATCATTCACGAATAATAGTTACATTTCTTAGAGAATCTAAGACATCAGAGTTCGTTACGCAGTCCTTGTCACATTCATCATTCATGATCTTGCATGAACACCGCCAAGTTGACATAGTCAATTGTTCAATTTTAAAAAACCTATCACTACCTACTTCTACTCTAACGCGGCTAAATATTCATAGGTTCCTAGTTTTAATTGATCATGAATCGTTTTCTAGGCCATGGGGTTTTATTTTTCATCCAAAACTAGGTTGGAGTTGAAGTCAGGCTTTGAGTCAAGGGCACGGAGATAGGACGATACAGAGTCGTGCTGTGTTATTTTCTTGGAATTAATATTTTAGAACATATTTCACTAGAAAAGGCGAATGGCCAATCGACAAGCCGTCACATATTAAAATTTGGGAAATTCTAAGACGCGGAGAAAGTAGTTGAGACAATTTTCTGCAGAAATCAACATAAAATTAAAGATGTAAGTCCTATGCCACCCCGGTGGAATTTTAACGCCCAAATATTTAATTACTCATTATGCACGTAAGTAGTGACCGCTAACCATAAGCTTAATGTACTACTAGTTTCGGCTTCTCATAAAAATTGAATAGCATTTGAAGGTCTTCATTAGAATTAGAAATTTATGATAACAGGAGAAACCGACACAAATACAGACACACATCAGAAATCGATATCTTCATGTTTGTTACAAAAAGACAACAAGTTTTGTTCACGAATAACTCGCGCGTGAAGTTCATTATCTTCTGACTATTAGTGGATTAAGGAACTAACACTAAAATTTTTCTTCGAAAACTATATATACTTTTATCTTCTTCACAGATTCTGTGGGAAAAAGTTGGAAATCGGATTAAATACGTAACAGGACACATTTTTATTTTTGATAAAGTGAAGCTTGTTGTCTAAGAATTTATCTTTCTTCAATATGGGGCTACAAACATCAGAGTTACATGGTGCACCAAAAATTCTAATAGCCATTGGAGGTTTGATAACAATTCTAGGACTTTCGTTAACGCTTGGAGGATTTGATTGGATTTTGAGGACAGGGATTAAATCGGTAAGAAATATTGGAAATCATAATCATGAATTTTTACAACTCTATACATATTTTGTTACAAGAAAACTTTAAAAATTCAAAAGAAACACTAATTGAGCAGTTTGGCTTACTTTTTTTAACCATTCAGCGAATGAAAATTGAGAATGGGACAGATGTATGGACACAATGGAAAGATGTCCCCATCCCAGCCTATCTCAGAGTCACTGTATTTAACATTACAAATCCTGACGATGTGTCTCAAGGTGCAAAAGCAAAACTGGTTGAAATGGGTCCTTATGTCTACAAGTAAGTGAAAGGACATTAATTTTTATTTTAGTACTGCATTATTATTTTGGGCTCTGTAATTTTTAGCATATGTGTGATATCCCTATCATCGTTTCACAAAACACTCACATTAGAGCTATGCACAATCAAATAATTCAATTATGGCAATAATAGACCATAACCTTGGTTCTGCGATCAATGAAAATTCGATTAAACTGTCCTAATACTAATACAATGTTTGTGTACTAGAGATTTGAGGACGATTCCAATTTTAGTTTTATATTCAAGAAGTCACTTTAATTGACATTCCTTCCGCCCATTGTCCTTCATCCGTAAGATCACTCGATAAAGATTCCAATCTAAATTGGAATTTCTAATAATGTTTTCTAGGAATATAAAATGGTAGAAAGTGGAAAGAGTTAGAAAACCATATTGTATCATCTTTTGATGTTAGTGGGCGCTGAAGTGTCATTTATAGTTCTTCGGACCCATCACGTCGGAAAACACAGTCTAGTCCTTACATTTATTTGCACACAGACAAAATATACAGGGTGGATCATAACTGTTAAACCTACTCGGCTCTGAGAGTCTTTTCACAAAATGTGTGGTTATCTCACTATTCTGAATCCGTGTATTAGTTAAGAACCACCCTGTACTCCTACCATACGTATACTGTTCCAAGAAGTCTTTGTTTGTCCATTCCATTCATTTGCACGCCAAGTACGATTTCCCCAATGCAATATTCAGTGTCGCGTGACTACTCATACTCAGGGTTAATTATACTTTGGGTTGGTTTTGTTATGGATTCTCAAAATTCAACTTTAACTGGTGATTTTAAAAGTCAAAATTCGCTGTACTTCCACTGTACTGTGCTGTACAATAATGCTGTATCAATTCTCCCATACATTCACAATCATCCATAGTCATAGCAGAATAATATTTTTCACAAAAAAGGGTGTAGAGTGTGTGAGTGTGTAGGAGAACGAGATCAATTTAAATTATTTTTAAAGATATACGTAAACGTAGTGTTTTTAAACTGCACACACACGCTCACATTGTCTGTTTCAGAGAACTCGACCCATGACATCAGTTAAGAAAACGATACAGCGCTGCTTATATTTATTACCGGTTTAGTCTTCACATGCTTTCTTTGTACAATGCAATGCAATGTTAATTGTAAAACTGACGATTCTCCAAATTACCATTGCCAGGCAAGACCTGAAAGAAATAATGCATGACACATACACGAGTAACACGAGAATGACGTTAGGACGGTTCTCCGTCCCTAAATTAAAATGTAATGATTGAAATGAATAGCACATGATATCCGTCCATGATATTGAAATTGTAAACCCTGACATTCCAGCATGCCACTGCACCGGCCTAAAATAAATTAATTAATCTCCTTCTGGTTTCCATGTACCTGCTCTATTTGTCTCTAATTTTAGAATCTGCAAAAACTGAAAAATTACACAGCCCGCGGTTAAACCTCCATGTAACGATTTTAATTTTAGGGAAAGGCTGTACAAACGAGAGATCACTATAAATGAGGAGAAAGGCACTGTCCGCTATCATCAGTACCGTGAATACACATTTCAACCTGAAATGTCTGGTGGGAAAGAGAATGACAAAGTCACAATTCCAAATATTCCTTATATTGTAAGTATTCCTTATAGTATACACAAAAAACATGCAATTTAATTTAGCAACACACTCTCTGTATAACGTCCTTTTTGATTTCGAATCCTTCAGGCTGTAGCAAAAATGGCACACGCTTTCACGGACGTGGATTTCGTATTAACAAAACTGGATGAAATGTTGAGCTCGAAAGGAGAAAAATTTACACGGAGTGAAACGGTGCGTGATTTATTATTCGATGGGTTCACGATCCAACCCTACATTGATCTCATCAATGACCCCATGGTCCAAAGTGCTGGTGAGGTCAAACTCCCTCCACAACTTGAAAATGGACGGATGGGAATTTATGAAGGGGTATGCGAATTTACTACATAATTTCTGGGTGTTGTCTATTAACCCCCTCCTAATTTTTTTTCTTGTCCAGAAAAATAATTCGAATGACGGTTGGATTGAAACTAATCAAGGACTATCCGATTGGATTGATTTTGGACGAATGGTTTCATTCAATGGGAACAGTTCTGTGTCGGCTTGGAAAGGAGCACCTTGTAATATGATCAATGGAACAGATGGAATGCTTTTTCCACCTTTTCCAGATCCAAAAAGTAGTGTGATAAATATTTTCGCCCCTGGAGCTTGTCGTACACTGAATTTTGAAGCGGAAGAATTGATGTCGAATTACAAAGGAATTCCAGCCGTTCGGTATCGACAGAGTGAAAAAATGTACATGTCTGTACAGAGAAATCCTGATAATTGGTGTTTTTGCACTCCGAACGTCACTTGTGAAATTAACGGGTTCATTGATCTTGGACCTTGTTTTGGAGGTAAGATGTTTATGAACCACCTTGTAAATTTTTGGTAGCTAATTAATTAATTTATTAATTTGTTTAAATAACAGGTGCACCCATATATCTGTCCCAACCACATTTTCTCTGGGTTGACCAAGAATGGAAGGAAAAAGTTGAGGGACTGAATCCGGATCCCGAAAAACACTGGGGTTTCATGGATTTGCATCATGTAATTAAAAATCTAGATTTTTAATGATTTTTTTTTACATTTTTTAATTGCAATTAAGTAATTAATTAATTTTGCTTTTCATCAGTTGCTCGGTCTTCCGATCCAATCTCATCATAAAATGCAATTCAATTTGAAAGTGACACAATATTATGCAATGCCGACTTTTTACAATCTCACAGATCATTTCTTGCCTCTCATGTGGATTGATGAGGTACATAATTTTACCTACTACTAGGGGTACCCTTTTTAGGCCAAAATTAAATTTTACTTTTTATTTTCTATTTTACAGGGAGCGGAATTGACCGGAAAGAATTTTGCTTTACTCCTTGGAGTAGCATATTTTTTAAAAGGATGGTTTTTTGGAAGATTCGTTTTAATCGCCCTGGGTGCATTAGTATTTCCAGGACTTGCCATCGCCATTGTAATGTCTCGCCGTGGAAGTAATGCAGTAAAACGCCTTGACTCAGCCATCAGTGGTGAAGGAGGAACTAAGGAATGAATTCTAAAATATTTACATTGTCCGAATTTTATAGGGACATTTACTGTTTTACTTTATCTCTGTTGTATTGTAGCCATTACATTAGACTATGTACTTAAAAAATGTGTACATTATTTAAGCGAATTGTGTAGCAGACCATAAAAAGCAAACAGTCAAATCCAGATTCTACGTACCATTTCCGTTAAGAATAAGTTTGTATAAATTATTTTCACTCACTCTGTGCATGCAAATTAATATACAAAAATCATTTTAATGATATTTAAAGCCCAATAAAAATGCATGTTGTGCTTTCCTCAACTTTCTCCACTTACTCCTATGGAGAAAGTCGTGAAAGTTGGTGTCCTCAGACGCAAATCCTAGTCAAAATTAATAAATTCCCTGGGTTCTTTCACTTTTCATATTTGCAGTATTCGGTCTACGTCTCTTTTTTATTATAATATGTGGTATTGTTACAAAAATATTTAGAGAGTTGCAAAATTAGCCAATTTTAAATCTACACGTAAAGTTGTCCCTTCCTAGCATATAGATTTTAATATTTGTTTGACTATTATTAATGATTTTAAGTATTGTTTATGTACTTTTCATTATGGCACATTGCATCCAAAGTAATTTGGCATAAAATGCGTACAACCAAACATGGATTTAAATTCTATGGGATTAGAGGTCAAAATATTATTATTGTGATGAAATTGAATTAAAATAATTGTACTGTCTGGGGGTACACAGTTTTGTTGTACATATGTATAGAAAGTTTCTAAATGTAACGTTATAGGCATACGTATATAGATACGTACATACATAGGAAAGCCCGCAAATTGTTTTAAGATTAATTATTCACGTGGTTTCTTGGTTTGACTTTTCCACAAATGAAAATCATTGTTTTGTTCCTGCCTTCCTTCCTTCCTTCGTCGTTCGTTCGTTCGTGAATAAATACATATACATATCTATAGCTGTACATACGAATTTAGGTAATAAAACTATAAAGTCTCAATTCCTGGACAGTCCAAACCATTGTACATTTATTAAAAATTCATGGCGGATATTCCTTTACTCTACCTTTACCAAATATTCAATTCTTCCCTCGTCCTCCTGCTCCGTTTTCCCCACAACGTTTCTTTGCGCATCGACAGAGATGGGCAGTGTCTATGGAATTTTAGTTGTTTACAAGGGAGAGTCATTGCATGTATACCAGCATCCAGACATGACATAATTTTTTGGAGCCCAGGCATGCCCTGACCATGAATCACTCGACTTTCGTCTGTTAAAATCACAATTGGGCAGCCAGAGGTCACGAAAGGTCATTCCCCATGCCACTTAATGTATAATTGGTTTTTGGTATAGATGCAGTGACTCTCCATTGTATTTGTAAGACTTGGGCAACGAAATGGCGACCTTATGTGCTATTTTCAGTGGAACAGGAGAAGTGCCCATCTCGGACGGCAGATATGAATAGAAATGTGGATGGCGACATTTTATTGACTCAAAGTTTTGGGGTGGTTTAAATATTGGATGGATATTATACATACTGACTCTTGGACAGAATTAATGCTTTTAGGATTAAAATATTTAAGACATTTCATGCAAAACGGTTGGGTAAACCAAGTTCGCCACGTAAGCTTTATTTTTTTTAAGAATTTCTGGGCACAACTTAAATTTAGTCGCCCTTTCCTCAATTCTTTCTCCTTGAGGAAACTACTCAACCATCAGTCATAGTCTGTGTGTGTGTCAAATAAAATTTATTGGTCCGGAAAATTAGTTAAGTTTGTGAAAGGGATTTTGAGTTTCTGGACACCGGAAGTTGAATAATAATAGTATCATGCAGAAGTTTCTGTGGTTCGTTGTTTTGTGTGGTGTGGGTTCCGTATTTGTGATGGTTCCTCTTGCACTCGGAGGCTTGGAAGTTATGCTCCATTTTGGAATTCAATACGTAAGTCATTCTATATTTTATAGATTTCAAGAGATAAGTGTTCTTTAAAAAAATAAAGAGAAATGCTTCTTAGTAATCGGACTTGCGAGTAATCTGGTCGTACGTGTTTTTCTACTATTGTTCTTTCTACTACTAACAATTCTTCCAATTTTGAAAAAAAAAATATTCGTTTATATGCACGGTGTGCGTTTATGGTTTCCAACGTGCCTTGCTACAAGATAAGATCTGGTTATGCCTAAGTATGTTCAGTTGAAGATGCATTATGATAGGAACCGAATTTTAATATTGCCTTTACGAAATCTAGAAAATAAAATATGTAAATGGGCAGATTCTTCAGGGTTCCAATCTCATCCAACCTAATGTTGGTAATTTCCGGCTCAAAAATTACTTTCAATTTAATAATCCTACGGCAAAGTGTTATTCATTTCTGTGTCAGCTATGCTTTCTACTTTTACTGCAATGTTAGCGTCTGGAATAATAGTTGAAATTGCGGCTGAAAAAGGAAAACTTTTTGGAAGAATAAAAACGACATATGGCTTATCGCGTAGGAACGTATTATGTCATCAAGTGGTATATTTTCAAAAATCTTTCTGTCGCGGGAATTTGGAATCTCCATAAAATACCAGAATTGCAAAATTTGAAACTGAAATACAGTCCTAATGCCTAATGTTAAAAGAGTCTTTCGGGTGAAAGTAGGGACTTTCTCTGTTTGAAAGTAGCTGTTGAACGCTAATGCGCTAACATAAAAACAGTGAACTTTTATCATCTCCGCTGTATTTCTCTATAAAATAATTATACTACGCAAGGAATTCTGAAAAACATTCTACAAAAATACTCGCCGTCTGAACTGTAATCCCAAACCCCTGGTTGCCCCGTCGGATTATACAGGGTGAACCAAATCCAACCCTCCTTTTGGCATGGTACAATACTAAAAAAGACGGTTGGTTTTGGTTCACCCCGTATAAAAATTCAGTTACCACTGTGTTTGCGGGATGAAAATGTTGAATTTCTTATTACAAATTTTTTGAATTCATAAAAAAATATATATTGGTTTGCACAAAACATCTATTTTTTTCATCATGTAGCAATTCTTTGGTTTTGTTTCTGTTACTACATCATCACGCGGGCATGAGCGAGCACTCGCATGTTGTACGGAAAGGATAATTAACTTGCATCAACATTTTGAAATCAGATCTTGTCTGAAATATTTACAGATAATTTCATTTCATTTTACTGCTGACAATGGCGCAAAGATTGTTAAAAAAGTCTACCGTACAGTACCGGTAATTACAGATAAGAAACAAGTGCCAAATAGTAAACTGGGCTCGAATACCCGGACATTCTTAATGCTTCTCCGTATAGCATATACGGAGAAAGTGGTGAAAATTATTTCCGGAAATGTTTTTGCACAACCTTAACATATGCGATTAACAGATATTTATTACAAAGGGCGGCGGCAGGGGCAATTAACGAACTTAAACGTTTTTCTGCATTCAAAACATTTCTAATCAGTGTAATATCAATGTATTACGTATTGTATTTCCACAAAATATTTCCTATAACTTACAAGGATACTACATGCGAAGGGCGTCCCGTTCTTGTGACTTTCTTTACTAACGTCGTACATAGATTTTGAAACTTAAACCAAAAAGTCAGGTTCTGGTCTTATGAATAAGTTAATGGTCTTGATTAATTCAGTTATAAAGTAAAGTCATGTATCGACCAGTCCTCAGTTCTGGTGTTCATGTGTGTATGTATGTATGACACTGAAAGCACAATTTTAATGAAAATCCTCTTGAATATTTTAGATGTTCCGACTCGTAGAAGGTGGAGGTATGTGGACAACATGGCAAAAAATCCCAATCCCCGTCTACCTCCGCATACGATTTTTTAACATCACAAATCATAAAGATTTCGTATACAAAGGGGACAAACCAAAACTCCAAGAAGTTGGGCCTTATGTTTACAGGTAAGCATTTCGTACGTGGTGCAGGATGTACAGGGTGGATCATAAGTTCTCACTACAAAATGAGAAAACATTATGACGTGGAATTCCTTGAGTTGTGCATTCTTAAATTTTGAACCACCCTGTAGATCTAGACCAGGAAATTGGGAGTATGGGGCGGGGGCAAATGTGCATTGCCACAGTTTATAAACAGGACTGTTACTTTTGGGCCACCCTGTAATTATACAATTTAAAATGACTAAACCTGATGTTTTTAGGGAAACGATTGAGAAAGTTGACATCAAAGTGGATGGGTACACAGACTTGATCCGGTACCGCCAAGTCCGCCATTACTTCTTCGAACCCAAAATGTCACGTGGAAAAGAGTCGGACTTAATCAACATGATCAACGTTGCATTTGTGGTCAGAAATTTAAAAAATTATAACGGAAATTCCAAGAAGTTCTTTGAAATATAAAAATATAATTATGTTTTATGCTAATTTTTATGGAATCAAACTATAGACCATGGCAAAAACGGCTCACGAATTAACGGACGAGGCCTCCGTGCTAGAAACGTTGGAAGACACGGTGGTCAAGAAGGGTGAAAGACTTTGGAGAACACACACGGTCAAAGAAATATTATTCGATGGTTTTCAAGTCAAAAATTTTGTAGAGTTGACTAAAGATCCCACAGGTCAATCAGCAAATTTCACACTTCATCCCAAACTTATGGATGGAAAGTTAGGACTATTCGAAGGGGTAAAATATTTCCATTAACTATTAGTGACTCATTATTTATGGTTCACCCTGTAAAACAACTACCTAAAATTTCTATAGAGAAACGGGACAGACGAAGGTTGGATTGAGGTGAAGTCAGGGTCAAGGAGTTCCGACGATTTTGCAAGGATGGCGACCTACAAAGGGGCATCAGTTTTGAAGAAATGGCGGGGTCCACCATGTAATGCAATCAAGGGTACAGACGGAATGTTTCACCAACCATTCTTGTCACCAAAACTCAAACTTGGTGCATTTGTCCCGGAATTGTGTCGCTCTTTGGATCTTGACTATGAAAAAACAGCGGATCACAATGGAATCGCTAGTTATCGGTTCAGCGTTCCACAGAAGACTTTCTTCAATGCGGAAAAGAATAAAGACAATTTATGTTTCTGTCCGTCAGAGGACACTGCATCTTGTCCACCACAGGGTATCTTCATGACCAATTGTTTTGAAGGTAATTTATGTACGATTAAGCATTTTTTTCTGAATTCTTTTCTGTGTTAACTGCTAGGGGTACCTTCCTAGGGCTAAATTCACATCATCGAATAATTTTGGGCTTTATTTCTAGGTGCTCCGTTCGTAATTTCAAACCCACACTTTTTTTGGGGTGAAAAAAGTATGCAAAAATTTGAAGGGATCAAAGCAAATCAAACCAAGCATTTGACTTTTACTGATTTACATCCGGTAAGATAATTCTTCAATCATATTTAATTAAAAAAAATTAAGATTGAATTTTTTTTTGTCAAGTCTTAATCCCTATTTTTCATTTTGATTTAATACGGAATAGGTTATAGTACAGTAAAATTAAAATAGTAAATTTTGTTTTGTTGTACAGATGACAGGGTTAGTCATTGAAGCGAAACTCCGAACTCAATTTAATATTGAGCTCAGGCCATATGACACCATGAAGACCTTCAACAACGTTCCCAAAATGTACTTACCTATTCTGTGGGTAGACGAGGTAAAAATTCATTAGAATCAATACCTAATACTCTAATGCCAGCATGAAATAGTAATTACTGTAAATTATTAATTTTTACCTTGAAGCTTTTGCTTTGCACGAAATGATGGATTTAACATTTGATTCTTATTGAGAATATTTATAACTTCTGGCAAGAGCCAATTAATTTTTAAAGTCTAATTTTTTTCTTTTACTAAAGGGTGGAGAATTGGAAGACATGAACAAGACTCTGTTGAAATTGTTGGACTTCGGCTTAAAACTTTGGGGATTTGGAAAATGGGTTGCAATTGTATTTTGGATTCTTGTCACAGCCGGAGCCATCGCTCTAATTATATACAATCGAAAGAATTCAAGAGTCGAATTGATTGAGGAAAATGACGATGATGACGAATAAGTTCAGAATCTCTCATGGAATGACTAATTAAGCCAAACTTAATCCTAATTTTTTCTAAAGAACATTCTTGCCCCACCACCATTATTGCCCAATAGCTCATAGATTTCTTGTTTATTTTTTAATCATGGCGAACATTTTTTTCAGTCACATTCATGCACAACGTTAAACTATTTGACCCTTGTCACTTGTAACTCGTGTACAAAAATTATATTGTCTACCTTTTTAGCCAGAAAGTTTTTGCACTTATTTTGAATTCCGTATACAAAAGTATTAGGAAACTCATTCAATTACGTAGTGAGGAAAATTTCAGAGGTTAAATTAATTTATGAGCACAAAGCCGAGTTGATTCATTTTCCTTTGTGTTGCTGCTTGCTGTTGCGCCGCCCTGTAATTAAAAAGGAATTCCAGGCAATAGGCTGGGTTAGTTTTATTCATGTGGACAATGTGATGAATATCCGGCCAAAAAATCAAGCTGGCTGTGCCGGCTCTTTGTTTTGTGGTAAATGAGAGAAAATTGCAAAAAAAAAATCATCCGTGAACTCAATGATGTACCTGTACCTATTCAATGAGCGTATACCTCAATTTAAACAACTTTAGGTAATAATTAAGCCAAAGTGATAGTGATAATGGATAAAATATGTAGTCACCTTCTAGAAAAATTAATGCGTTGTAGCGTAGAGAGTTTTGTATTATTTTTGCAATATTTATGTAGCTATGTTAAAATATATTAAGATATGTACATATGTACATAATGTACTAGATTTAAAATGTTCTAATGGAACATGGCTCTCGGAGTCTTACGGTAATTTCTGTGATCTAATAGAATTTTGGTGTCGTGAGAGTGAGAAATGTTAAAAATATTTCTCCTCACACAATGCTAGCGAAAGTGAGCAAATTTTTTTTGTGAATACAGTAAAAATTCTGTGTAACGGACTACGCACGGTGGGCTATTTCAACTTGAAATCACAAATCCGTTAATCAAATTTTACGTACTGTAATTTTAATGTTTTCATGCCTTTTATATCGTACTTTTGAACCTTTACGTCAAACATTAGTGTCAAAATTCGCTTTCGCCTTATATTTAGGGAAAATGAAGCACTATTGTACCTTAATGCTCAAACATCATAATTAAACTTGTAAAATCCTTTGTCGTTTAGATGTTTAGAATTTTTAATAGTCAATCAGAAGTAGAGTACTACGGCAGGCCGGGGACGCGGACGGTGGGAATCCAACTGGGTCCTGGGAATCAAAAAGATTTTCCAAGAAAATAATTTGTGGAATTTATCGATGAAATATTTGTTTCTACGGTCAATGTGAAGTTAAGGTTCCCAGCGTCCTAGCGTTTAGCCTTAAATAAGTGTTCGTCGTAATTTGGTTACACATTAGAATTACTGTAAATAGAATAGAGAATAGCGCTCTATATTTCACCTAGCTAGCTAACACAACACAGGCACCTACTATGTACATACCATACCCTTGCCAAATCTATGTTGTCTGCACTGTGCTAACTCATAATATAATGTTAATTGTGAAATGTGACGAAAGTCACTCACGATACCATAAAATACTTCAATCATACATTACATTGTACCTTACTACTCAATCCATACAATTATTTTTGACCTTAGAAATAAAAAGTGTCATTTTTTGTAATTGCGAGTGTGGTTTTCACGACATGACCTGATGTATGCCATGCCATAGCAAAAATTATCTAGGCGTGCTGATGGTTTACAATTATTTTCCACGGAAGGTGATGACAAGACCTATGAACCACCCTGTACGTTTCAATCCTGCAAACAGACTTTGTCATATACACGCAAAGAATACATACATTTTTAGTCTGGCCGCCATGTATCGTGTATGCAAAATTTGCCCATTAACTAAAGTGATGTCTGATGTCTCATATAAATTCATTGAAGGTATAAATGTTATTCTTATAGATGATTGACTTTGATTAAGTCTTAATTTCCTGTTGTTCTTGAACCGGAATACATGTTAATCTGTAACGTTGCGACAACATGCGATAGAGCAAAATAACATTTAAAAAAGCGTCCAATAATATACAGGGTGTCCACGAAACATCTCCCCCTATTTGAAATTAAATAACTTTCGAACCAATTAATCAATTAACATGCGGTTTTCGCCAGATTGAAGCCAATCGCCTAGAAGGATGAATAGAATTTTAACCTTGCCAAAAAATTGAACACTGAGACCCCCACAAAATAGAAAGTGCTAGGCAGGAATTTTTAACACGGCGAAGATACGACCGAATTTTGGTCAAAATTGAGGTTCGTCGCAGCAACCGTTGTTGAATTCAACAATTGTCGAGGAATTCTTTATTCGGCAAATTCAATCTTTCATAGCAGCCAGTAAAATCTGTGGTAGGTGCGAGATCACAAGCCGTGGAGCACAGGGAGATGGGACAAAACAAGACCTCCAAATTCTACTCGTCCCATCAGATAGCCCTTACAGCGCCAACGCATGAACGTTCACTTCCCACGCGCACCTCCTAGGTTCGAACCCTGGTGGTGTCAATACTTTTTGCACTTTTTTTTTGTCGAATTTCAATTCTTTTAGGTTAGGTTAAGTTAGGTTAGGTTAGGTTAGGTTCTAAATGCTCATCTAGTGATTCGTCGGACTTAACCTAACGGATAATTGCATGAATTAACCTAAATAGCTAAATTTCAATTAAATTATGCGACCAACAAGTGACGAATGCAGAAAAAACCGAAGGTTTTTTCGCATTCGGAACTTTTGGTCGCATAATTTAATTGAAATTTAGCTATTTAGGTTAATTCATGCAATTATACGTTAGGTTAAGAAAATGTGAAATCGTCCGTGTGGATGCACCTACCACAGATTTTACGAGCAAGTATCTTTCATGCAGTAATTTTGACCAAAATTCGGTCGTATCTTGGCGTTGGCCTTGTTAAAATTTCTTGCTTAGCACTTTTTATTTTGTGGGGCTCTCAGTGTTCAATTTCTTGATAAGGTTAAAATTCTATATATAGTCAATTGACTTCAATCTGGCGAAAACCGCATGTGAATTGGTTAATTGGTTCGAAAGTTATTTAATTTCAAATGGGGGGAGATGTTTCGTGGACACCCTGTATAACTTCCAAGATACAAACATGACTTGTTAATTTTAATCTACAGCTCATGTCATTGTCCTATCGTAATAGTGAGACGTCCAAAGTTTAAAAATCGTAGAATTTCTGAAGAATGCAAATTCAAATGATTGGTGGCGACGACATATAATGGCAAAGCTAATTTGACCAGGTCTAAAAATTATGCAAGCACTCACGGAACCAAGTATCGTTGTGGACCTGACCTCACTAATTTGTACTAATTTATGAATCTGTCCAGACTCCAGAGGGTGCAAACGACTGACAGATAAAATCGTAACTTCCTGTTGTTTGCAGAATGAGCACATTATATTGTAAAATAGACGAAGAAATATCATTGGACTGTAATGATAACATGACTTTTTCCTGATAGAATACAAATTGCACAACAATTTGTTCGTAATAAATTAACACACGGGCCAACGCCCAATGGAATACACAAATGAATAATAATTTTACCACTGCGGCAGAGCCGCATAACAATATTGATCTTTTAATGGGATTGAATTTTGTTCGTGGATCATGTAGGTCATGCAGGTCATGTAGGTCGTCATCCTGTACACATAATTATTATGTGTACAGCAATAGGAAATTATGATATTGAATAACATCACAGCACAAATACAGAAATACATTAAATAAGAAACATTGTACACATTCATCGGCAAAATTTCAACAAAAAAATAACTTTTGAAAAAGCTAGAAAATATTTCAAAAAGGAACACCACAATTACTTCAATGATTTCCCCAATGCTCACCGTAACACATATTATTCCTTAACCAAAACATGCGTGTTCCTTAATCAAGTGTTAATATGAACTTGACACGCCGAGCCGACGTCAAAAAGTTCACAAATGTAAGCTCTTAACTTTTATATGCAGGTCAGTGTATAAATCCCTCAGTACATTTTCAGTGCTAGTTTCCCCCTTATTATTCCATCCCATTTCCTTAAATGACCGTTTGATAAATTCATCTACGATTTTTGAAGAAATTTCAAAAATGAAAACGTACATAATTGTGCTGTCATTTCTGATCGTTGTTGCACTTGCACATGCAATGCCAACAATTAAAATGAAAGTCCCATGGTTTGAAATTCAGGAGTCAAACGAAGCAGATTCGGCTGAAAGTGAAAGAAATGAGAATGACGAATACGACTACGATTATGGCAAGGATTGTAATGAAGATGAGTATTGGCATGAAGAAGGACAACAATGTGTTCCAAAATTATGCAATTTTGGAAGAGATTCAGAGACGGGAGATTGTTTTACTAAGAATAATTTAGCAAAAAACGACCGTCCGTATCCTTACAATTCAATCGGATCAAATTACTTCCATAGTTGGAGGTAAGTTTGAAATTAATCAAGATTATTTTACAGGGTCGTTCCAAAAATGTTATGTATAGGTACTTCCAAAGTACATAAATATTTTGAAAAAAATATTCATTATAAAAATAATTTTGATATAGACCGGGGTCCTACGGCGGATGGGCCGCACGAAAGAGGGCCGGAAGTTCCAGATCTGGGCAGTGGCCACGTAGATATAAGAACATAAGTGTCACTGGATCCGGACGACCGCCCACGATTCCAAAATCTAAAAGACGTCAAATGCAAACAGAGGGGTTTTCGGAAAACTAACAATTGCTCTTGTCCTTCGATTTGTACTTGGATGTACGTTTCGTGTTGCAATGCTAAACGTTTGATTGTCACCCTTTGGGCGAATTTTTGAAGTAGATGGCACCACACAACACCTGCGCCAATTGGGCCACATGCAGTTTCCTCGTATGGCCTCGTTAATTTATACTATTCAGGTTTAATTGCAATTAAATTGTTTGTCAATGCTACAAATTTGCATGTTAAATTAAAAAGTAAGATCGAAATAAATATACATAAGCCAATGCTGGTTTTTCTGTTGTTATTCAAATGTCACCATTTTATTCCATAGTGTCTTCCAAAAGTATTCTGTAGGTGGCAGCTATCTTGAAAGAGTAAATAAAGAATTTACTGCCATTACAATATCCTGGAATATACTTGAAAATTTTCCACACAAAGTTAATTGTGTGTTGTTCCTGACACCATCACGCCTAGACTAACAGTAATTACAAGTGTACCTTACGAAACGATGTACTGCAATGCAATGCAACTGCGGAGTTCTATTCTTAGAGGACTGACGCAAATAACAACTGATGAGTCTCGAATCTCAATCCCTTGTTGTTCACTCAAGGATGTACGTTTTATTGACCTTAATGAGACAGAATTTTCCTCTGCATCATAGGTCAAATCAAAATCACTGTCATCCTTGTATTTATTTTTATGTTAAAGTCAGAAGAGTTTCTCTTGAGAGCTTGTCGACTTGTAGAAGTTGAGCTAATAATATTTATACACTGATCGTAACACGTATTACCGTTTGACGTCCTATAAATGTTCAACTCAATTAATTCTGTCTGAATAAAAACATGACAATCCGACTCGACCCTGTACCTACGTCAAAAAGTACACAGTAATTTACACACTATATAATGTAAGCTCTTAACTTTTATAAGCTCCAGGTCAGGGTATAAGTCAGTACATTCTCAGTGCTAGTTTCGTCCTTATTGTGTGAACGAATTTTCCTAAATTATTGTTTTAGAATTTCATCCGAGAATTTTGAAGAAATTTAAAAAATGAAGACGTATCCAGTTTTCTTATCATTCCTGATAGCTGTTGCACATACACATGCAATGCCAACAACTAAAGACAACGCCGTAGCAGTACCCATACCTACGATGCCTCCAATGGCTGCAAAGGCCGGTGGACGCTTAAGACAAGAATTTCTTGAAATACAAAAATCAAACGATACAGAATCCAAGAGTGAAACAAACGAGGAATACGACTATGACTACGATTATGACAAGGATTGTAATGGAGATCAGTATTGGCATGAAGAAGGACAACAGTGTGTTCCAAAATTATGCAATTTTGGAAGAGATACAGAAACTGGAGATTGTTTTACAAAGAGTGACTTAGACTATGGCCACTCTTATGGTTCATTTGGATCCAACTATTATTATAAATGGAGGTAAGGATACAAAATTTTTAGAAATTTTACAACCTTTAGCAATTAACCAATAGATAAACCAATTAGATCTGGATCCCATCGACCCTTATGGGCACAACGAGTGGCTGGGCGATGGAGAGGAAGATAACCAGTGTCTATACAATACAGTAAATAATTGTGTAATATTAATTAGAGTAAAATCTGTAGCGTACGTACCTGTCACGACTTTTTATACTTGGTGTGTCATTGTTTATAAGTTTTTTTTTGTACTCCCCTACTTGTTGCCGAAGTCTCTGGTTATTTTGTTAACTTATTTAAATTGAGTTGTTGAAAATGACTTTTTGCATGATGACGATTTATTGTTAGGCCGAGGAAGAGTGTCATAAAGAATGGATCAATCAGATACAAGATGGACAGAAGATACTCACGTCGAGGGAGGGGATAACGAAAAACATGTGTGAATGAAGAAGCTGGCCAATCTCCTTAAACTATTCATTGCAAGTATAATTTATGATATCATGACAAAAGTCATAGCATTTATTAAAAGATTGTTACACTTGAGATATTTGAAATGAATTGTAAATTATTTATTACGTTGTAAACTTATATCCATGGTCCAAGCGCATCCTCCTTAAGTTTCTAGAATTTTGTACATTATGTTATTTTGACCATATTTAATGTCACGCTGTGAACAAATAAACTTTTAATTGATTTAAATTGATTCAAGTTTGAATTTGTTCACAAGGCAAGTTGTCAAGTTCTGTCAAATCATAATATCACATGACGGGCCGGGTACTGTTAAATATTTTAAAGTAACCATGCATTAGACAGCGTTAAGTGGACCATGTTTTCAGACGTGGAACTATACTTCGCAAAAAAAAGATGTCAATTGTTGATCAACTCAATATAATGCTAGCGTCAGCACCTCGACGAGTGTTAGGAATCAATTAATATATTTAAGTACGGCACAATTAAGCTCCTCAATTGCTGAGATTTTTGACGGTCTAATTAAAATGGTCGCGTCAGATTAATTCTTGGAAAACTTCTGACTTGGCTTGTCAGTGTAGTTGAACCTGTACCGTGTGTTGCATACATAAAATTTTCTCCTTCGACAATTTTAGAAAAATTTGTTTCAAAAATGAAGAACAGAATTATTTCGAGAACGATCTGTCTAATTATTCTCTCCTATTTGCTCATTGTGATTGCAATGCCCACACCGGAAGACAAAGACGAACCGGAGGTTGTGGTCGTGAACATTCCGTCCATGGCTGTGAAGGCTGGCGGAAGATCTAAACCAGAATTCATAGAAAACTCGAATGACACGGAGACACAAGAAACGACAACGGTGAATTCAAATGATGACTATTACGATGAAGACTATGAATATGATCCTGAAAAAAATTGTAATGGTGATCAATACTATCACGAAAAAGGACAACAATGTGTGTCAAAATTATGTAATTTTGGACGAGATGATGAATCAGGAGATTGTCTGTACGGTGCGTCCGCTTATTTCGGAAGTTTTGGTGGAAGCCGTCGTTACGGAGTGGGAGGAAGGTATTTCATTAATTATAATTAAAGATTCCATGTTAAAATATCCGTAAGGAGTGTTACCAATATATATCCATTGTAATTTTTATTTATACAGGTCAAGCTGGATCAAGGCCAAGGGTGCTGGGAAAAGTATAGGAAGTGGGATGGTGGGAAGAGGGAAGGGAAGAGGCTAATAAATTATCAATTAATTTTAATAATTTGTTTTTAATTCTTATTAACATTAATAATTTGGATTTTAAAATAAACTATGCAAGATTTTGCATAAAAAAACACCAGTCGTGCTCGCTGCACGCGCGGCACCACCAAACTTAAGCGCGCTTTTAATCTCTACCGGATATTCAAAGCAAAGTTGACTTTCGAGTTTCGATACGTTAATTGCAGCTACTGGGCTAAAATACAGTTCGACGACTATAGACCTATGAATATTTGTCATTCATATTTATAGCATGTTGCAATTATAACCAGGCCGAACATTCTAGAAGGCCTATTGAACAATTCGAGTCATTCATCATGCTGCACCCATGACACTACGCGCATTCTTCAAAGCTCGCCTACTCGGTCGTCAGAATAGAAATCCGTAATGGCGTATAGATTTTGCATTCCACGTGGAGTAGAATGTTTAGAACTCGTTTTAATTTTAAGGAAATCCGGACCATGATGGAACAACAAGGATATTGTCTTCCTTCATTTGCAAAGAATGAATGAATATTTTGGGCTTAATTTTTTTGAAATGAATGAACTCAAAAAAGTAGTAGTCCTTCGCTTGGCTCTCTAATAAAAAGAATGAATGAAACTAATGTCTTTAATTCAATTTAAAAATGCATACATACTTCTTTTGATAATAAAAATTCATTAGAGTCCACAGTCCAGGTATCCAGGACACATTGGCCATAGAGTCCAAGCTGGTTCATTAGAATTGTGAGATCTGGAAAATTATTCACGCAATTATTATTCTCATTATTAGCGATCACCTATTTTCAACAGGGCGGGGGTGTGCGGGTATAGGTGTGCAGTAATTGATTTAAGTCCGACCTCCCCCAAGAGAAAGGCAACCTAAATTTATTTAATTATTTTATTAAGGTATATAAGGAGGCACCCCGTCGATTTCTCACCTTTAGTTTCGAAAAGAATTTTGAAACGTTTAAGGAGTTAAAATTTTTATTAATTTTTTTACTTTGCAAAAGTGGGCATCCGCCAGCCATACCAAGAATGAAGGGATTTATGTTAGTTTGTTTGGTTTCTGCCGCAGTGCTGATTTCTTTGGCAGTAAGTTATTTGAGCAGTTGTTTTTGAGCAGATTTTTTAAAAAAGATCTCAAGAGATTTTTTTAAAGTGAAGAAATCAAAATGTAATTATACGTAACCTCCGTAGGGACTTGGAAATGCTGAAGAGAAAACTTGCAAATTCATCGTGAGTGATTTGACGAAAAGACAAATGGGAGGAATCGCTGCTTGCAGCAAAACGATGACTTTCAAGAATGGAAAAGATAAGGCTGCTAAAATGAATGTGAGTACAATTTTGAATAATTTTTAAATAGTTAACGGTCCATTCGAATAAATTCTAAGTTCGGAACAGGTAAGGCGCGGTAATTCCTACTTCACCTTATCATCGACCTGCTTTACACTTTCGATTAAATCCGATCGGAATATCGAAAACAATTTAGATGGAAATAGAAACTACTGCCTGCCGAAACTTTTCATGTCAGGGGCATGCAGACTTGCTCGTAATGTCAACATTGTTAAGTCTTTCAGGATTCATTCTACTATATTTTCGTGTCTTCCACGTACATCCCCAGATAGTATTGAGTCACAATTTGGCCGATTCCAATCATACTGATACGGATTTTTCCACTTTGAAAAAGGTTAAACTCTCTTGTCCTGTGCTAAATGCTGATCTTAGGTCGGGGTTCCGGAGAAAATATAAGAATACAAATATTGAAGAATATTCAGCATTGAATTTTAAAGAAATTTCAATCCGATATTATGGATATCTCAAATAATTACTACTCTACTCTTAAATTTCGCACAATAATCTAATATCTGGAATCTATAGATAGATCTATTAAAGCTATACACGCCAAGAACCTTAATTTATTCACTGATATTACAAACAAATATTTCTTTGATTAAGGATCAGTTTTATATTAAGGGTCTTCAATCCATCGATTCACAAGGCTTTTTCTGATACCTACAGTTGTTTGTAATTTGAAAATTAAATATGTATCTGAATGTAGCGTAATTAAAAATTCTTTGACCCAAACTTGCGGCATAAACCATAGAAATATGCTGATTCTCATCTCCCCCATGTCCCCGTCGGATCTGTTTGTGATCTGATGTGTTTTCCGATCATCGAACATGTTTGTGTCTTAAGGATTCTTATTCAGATTGCTTTACGTATTTCTAATCACTGCGATGTTAGATATCTGCTGTGCTGTCCATTTCGTCCTCATTTTTTCTAACGCACCAGTCGTGCCCGTTAAGAATGAGCTGATAATTTTATTTTTCTTCAATCACTCTAATTTTTGATTTTCTAGTGTGTGCTGAAGTGTGTCATGTCAAAGGAGGGAGTGGTAAGCATTGTATACATTTAACACAGGCCTTTCATGGTACAATCGAATCGGCGGAGACTTTTTGAAACTTAAGTGTAAGAGAAAAGACTTCAAAAGCTGATAATTGACTCTGTTTCTGTGTAAAGTTGGACAAGGAAGGGAAAATGCCAGCGGAAGTGTTGGACGTATTTTTGAAAAAGGAATTTCCAGAGAGCTTGTTAGCCACGGTTGGGCCTTTGTGGAAAAAATGCCAAGAAGAATCAGGTGGGTACCTGAGTTTTGAAACTACTTATAAAAAGGCCAAAGTATAGTTTACGATTAGTATATTATTACAATATGATATTATTTTATCGCCACCAGCCGCTGGATTGGATCCAAGTCCTGCAACTGATGAATTTTGTAAATCTTACGATCCGCTGATTAAATGCATGTTGGGAGTCATTGGAAAGGTAAGTAAATAGTTTTTGTAATACTGTATTAATTATGAACCACTCTCAATATTAAATCTTGTCTTATTTCAATCTATCTTTAGATGTGTAAATAACAACGGAATTGCATAACCTCACATTCATTCCTTCACTTCGAGAAAAAGCATGGTGGTCAAAAATTTATTTTCAAACTTTCCTTACAAAACATTAAGTAAAAAGGTTCTTTGCTTCTAATGTACTAATGTACTTAAGCTCTATTTAATCCACCAACTCCTAATCTTGTAGTAGTAAAGTTGTCGGTATTTGCACAATTTAATAATATCCATGAGCACATAAGGCCCTAATGTACATTTATTTATTGATGAATTGTGTTTTATAACAAATACGCCATTAGCCACGCCATGCGCGTGTCTCGTTATTCTAGTAAACTAACAGTAGAGGGCAATTTCTGCCAAGATTTTATCACTGTCTTCTTTTATCACGAGACGGGAATTTCTTTATACAAATGAGAAACCAAACTGACGTGACGTGAAGGATAGAAATGATAGAAGTCATTTGACGTGTCCTAGATCCGTCGTTCTATCTCCATGCGAATTGAATTCATAATTGGGTTCAGTTCAATCAGACTGATTGGCCTAGTACAGTTGGAAGCAGCTCCATTGTATTTTTGAAACCAATTTCTGATGTTCACACCTTATTAACCTGGCTAGATCCCATCCCAGTCGATCGAATGAATGAATGTTCCTCTAATTTTTATCTAATTAAAATTAAATTTTTTCCCAAAAAAAAATAAGTGGGCTGATTAACGTGAAATTCTTTTCAGACTTTTGTTTCATTTTAAAAATGTCGCGTCGATAGTCCCCGGCCTAGTTTGTACCTTTAATTGAATAAACTATTCAAGCACCCGTGAGGTGGTGCCGTGCCCTTCCTGGTTATTGACGAAACAAAATGACTAGACAAGACAAGGGCGCACCATATTGGATTTCTACCAATTAATTAAAAAAGGAACGAGTTTCATATAAAAGGAAACTCGACAGATTTCTCGGGTTACTTTGGCTCGAGATTTCATGCCTGACTTGCATGATCACTAAAAAGAAAACGGGAATCGACATATCAGTTTATTCGCTTATTTCTCACAAGGAGTACAATTAAGAATGAAGGGCTTTCTCTTGATCTGTTCCACTGCAGTCGTTCTTCTCTCTTTAACAGTAAGTCTTCTAAATATGAACAATTTTTTTATCAAAATTTTATTTAAAAAATTCTAAATTGTTTTGAGGCTTAAATCTATTGATTCTTGAAACGTACTCGCTAGAATTTGTCAAATGGAGAGAAATCTTGCAAAGAGGTTCAGAGTGACTTGACGAAAAGACAAATGGGTGGGATTGCATCTTGTAGCAAATCAATGACTTTTAAAAATGGAAAGGATAAGGCAGCCAAAATGAACGTGAGTACTTAGAAATGGCGAGAGCTCACGCAATGCACGCTGGGAACGTTAATTTTAGAATGAACGTTCAACAAACAAAAATTTCTTTTCAAAATAAGAAATATTTTTTGAATAAATAATTATTTCTATTTAATCAAAAAATATTTCTTATTTCGAAATGTATCGACGAATAAAGATTTTTTTTACAATTTTTTTTGTCTCTCGATACTTTCAAATGGATTCTTCTCAAATTTTATTTCCAAAAAATGTCGGAATAAAACCAACGTTTAAAAATAAATTCCAGCATTTTAAAACGAAAAGTCAGTATGGAATTAATGTTCACAGCGCGTGCGCTCTAAATTTGAAATCGTTCATTTAATTTGTACACTTTTTGGCGTGTTATTTCATTTTCTTCGATTTTTCAGTGTGTCCTCAGGTGTGTCGCGATGAAGGAAGGAGTCGTAAGATTTTGCACTCAATGATTTTTAATATAACAGGAATATATTGATTAATGAATTATAATATATTTATTTTCAAGCTTAATGCGGAAGGGCTAATGCCGGTAGAGACGTTCGAAGCATTTGTGGAAAAAGAATTTCCAGCGAGTCTACAACCTACGCTCAAACCAATGTTTGCAAAATGTCAAAAGGAAACAAGTAAACCAATTAGAATATCATTTCATATTAATTTTTAAAATTATTGATGTTTAGCTTTAACTATATTTAACGACTGTTTTAATCTCCAACTCCACTATAGATCATTTAATTGACCCGTCTCCTGTGACTGATGAATTTTGTAAATCCTACGATCCACTAGTCAAGTGTCTGTTGGGGGCCATTGGCGCAGTAAGTATAATATATACGCCATAAGTCACACTTAATTTCCTAATATCCTAGTTAATTCAAATTATTCATAATTTTATACAGATGTGTCAGAAATAATCATTGGCTGCCTCTTGTGGAACAAAATAACTTGGGGAAAATTACATGGGAAATTATTTCTTATATACAGTAGAGTACATGATTAAAATTGTCATAAGGAAAATCTCAATTCTAGCATTAACATAATAGTAGTACTACTGTCCACAATTTTTGAAAAATAAATTTGTTTCGAAAAATTAATTGCATTATTCATAGTTGGGAGGTTGGGACTGTGGGCTCGCTTCATTTGACGCATTTGACTTTTCCTTTGCATGAAAAATTTTGCCGAATGCCTGAGTTGGTTAATTAAGAATGACAATTTTAAAATCACAATGAAGAGTGAGGATGAATGAACGAATGAATGAATTAGTTTAGGGAGGTATGAGTATACGAAGGACTTTTCATAAAACAAAGAAGTGTGTAAACGTTAAAAAAAAACATCCATTCATGCACGCAATGCCAGTTTTGTTAATCATTAAAAGCAAAACTCCACGACTGCGATGCGATTTAGGTACGAGGGTTGTCCCAAAAGTTATGACTATTTGCTTTCATCAACGTCATACCGAATCATGAACGTATGAACGTTCCGCATCCTTTTTATATAGTTCATCTGGAGTCCAATGCATTTTTCAGACTTACAGAAGATAATCACTACATGTAGACCACATTTCAGAATCGACATATTATTTTTTGGTTTCTGGAAATTCTATATATTCATGGTCAGGTCATGCTTGGTGCCCAGAAAAAAAAGTGTTCATTCTGGTCTGGTCGCTCGTTGTTCTCGCGCAACTTATGTATAATAATTTTTGAAATTTTGTGAAACCAGCTCAAACTGTAAAAATTTCATTCAAATCCATCTAAAAAATTAAGAGGAAATTAATTTCATTTAGTATGAATACATGACTTCGGTACAATTATATACATTTGCCATGACTTTTGGGACAGCCCTCACAATGACATTGGAACATTGAATAGAGCTGAGAATGAATGAACTGAAGCTAATGAGTTTAATTGGATTGATTAAATTTACATTTTTAATTTCGAAGGAAATACTGTTGCATTGGTTCGGGCTTTTGAATTGGTTTTGGGACCGAACCACACCCAAACCTTATAAAATGAATGAACACAAACCCGAACTCGAACCCGAACCATCAAATAAAATAAAAGCCAAACCGAACCCGAACCTTTTCGATCCGCTACAACACTGGAAGGAAATCTGACACATAAGATGATACAGCGCGTGTCATCTCATTAGGTCGGGTTAGGTTCATTAATAAGACATAATTATATGATTTCACAAATTCATACATTTGGCAGAATCAAAACAGAATTGCCTAACAGCGTTGGTTAGTCGAATTAAATGGAATAATAAAAAAATTACAATTTGATTAATTAATGAAGGTATATATATGAGTCTGGAGCATAAATGCCAAGCCTTTAGTCGGATCAATATTTTAAACACTGATAAATTGTGATCTACAAATTTTAGCACTTTCATATTGTAATTTGTTTACAAGTCCGTATAAATTCGGACAGGCTAGCTGAAGCTGACCAGAATGAATCAATTCATAATTGTTTGTCTAACAACAGTGTTCGTCATATTAATCGTAAGTTTTAAGAAAACGAAATATAAAAAATGTTGCATCTTGCATACCAAACATAATATTGAGAAGTACAAGTACAAGTACCATTTTTGAGTCTAGAACTCTGGAAATGGAGCAGAAGAGAAAACTTGTAAAGCTATCTTGAGTGATTTGACGAAAAGACAAATGAGTGGAATTGCCGCATGTTCCAAATCCATGACATTCAAAAATGGAAAAGATAAGGCAGCTAAAATGAACGTAAGTCTCTCCGTTCCGTATCTGGAATCCGTACCGTATGGTTACTAGTCCACCAATTAGCCTTTACTAAATACTAGCCAGAATCCCGTCTGGAATGAACGGTTGTATCTAGGAAAAATGAATTTTTAAAATTTATTTTGAATTTTCAGAATTTATTTTGAATTTTCACACCACTTCCAGCAAAATCCCAAATAAATTACTTTTGGGACTCCCTGTACCGCTGTCCTGCCATTGTGCAAAATTCTTTACCATAGACAACCATTACTCGAGCCCATATGGCGTGAAAGTCGAAACCTTTACTCTAAGAATCGAAGGTCGTGAGTTCGAATCCCGCCCGTGCGATTTTAGAAAAGTTTTTTATTTGAAGAGTTTTATTCCCCTTTTTTTATACCACGGGAGCGCGGGACCGATACGCGTCGAATGAGCCAAAAATAAAAATCATTGATATCTGTTGAGATGTTGAGAATTGAGGCCTGTAGTTCGGTGAACACACAGACAGACAACAGACAGATAGACAAACCGGCTCAATTAGTTCACCGTCTTTATCCTTTAAGATTCCAATGTTCCTTGCATTATTAGTCACGTCCATTTTCCAGGAATATGTTTTCAGATAATTTTTTCGTTTCCGACTTTTGATTGTGTGGCTTTCCATGTCGTTACCCCCAAAAAATATGAACTGCATTCTACAAATCATTGTCAATGTCAATGCTCTTTACAATGCTATTTGGAAAATTTTGAAAGTAATTAATTTTTGTAACTTATAATTTTCAGTGTGTTATAAAATGCGTCATGATGAACGAAGGAATGGTAAGAACAATTTTAATGTCTGCAACAAAATTCACACAGACTTATAGATTTCAAAAAATGGGTTTAATTTTTTATGTACATAATCAATAAAGCTAGGAAAGGATGGAACAATGACAACAGCAAGTGTTGACGTGCTGGTCGAAAAAGAATTTCCGGCCAGTATGTGGGAACGAGTTAAACCAATGTTCAACACCTGTGTAACCTCCGCAGGTTATTTGAATTGAATTAATTGTATATGAAATTGTTCTAAGATTCTTGACATTCAAAAAATTAATTATACAGGTGGAGGTTTGGATCCGTCTCCTGCTGATGAATTTTGTAAAACATACGATGCACTCATCAAATGCCTTATGGGAGCCGTCGGGAATGTACGCACTTTATTTTTCTAATGCTCAAATTTTGATCCATCCTATAATAATTTTTCTTTCTTTTACCTGTAGCTGTGCAAATAACTCACAAGGATTAATTTCTGGGTCCGCAATTTCCGCATCCTGGAATCTTGTCATATTTCATCATCAGAATTAATACAATTCATTTAGTAAAAATAATAAACGTGCTTTGTAATCTTATAACACTATCTATCCTTGTTTCCATACATATATACATATAAAGTTAATAATTTTGAATGTTTGTGTATTATAAGTGAGGGATCATGCTGATTGTATCAAAAATGACATAGTGCAAATATTAATTCAGAGAATTCTTTCCATGCATAAAAATCGTACATTTTTTATTTGATCAAATCACTTTGTACATTTGAGGAATGAACCTTAACGTAATATAAAATTAGCTAAACGTTTGATGACTCTTCATTATATACCGATGCTTTTAGGTAAACAGTTCTTTCCAACCTTGGAAAAATTGGGTTGGTTCAAAATTGTCTGCAAAGAAAAACAATTTTCAATGTATTTACTAAAGTCAAAGCCTCATTCATATTGAAAATGCGAGTATTTCTTTGGGCCACCGTTTTCCGTTAAAAAATAATACACTCGCTATCGCTAACCTTGGTCTGATGGCATATCAGTTGGGATTGAAGTTGTGCCTTGGTTTTGAACTTGAACCTCGGATTCCTCCGGGTTCGGACCAGTCCGCCGTGATGAGGAATGTGATCCACTTGCTACGCCTACACCACTTGGCCCTGAAATAAAATTTTGTGTTTTAGAATTTTGATTTTGATTAATTAAAAAATAACTAATATGCTTTGAAATAGGAATTTGTACTTACAAACCCATTTCTTCCAATCCAGGTATTTCACAAATTCCATCTGTAATAAAGTTAAGAAAATTCGTATGATTTCTTTAACTATAAGAAAATATTTGATAAAGTTGAAAAATCACCGTTTGCTTCAATAATTGCGGTTGATATCGGGCAAATGTACTAGTTAGTGCCATTGGTAGAATCATTGCTCACTGGAACTGACTGAGGATTTACAATTTTCCCAGACCCAGTGACTGTGACTGCTTTACCACTAAAGAAATTGAAGAAGTACATCTTAAATTCACAATTATTTGATTGGTAATAAAAATCTAAATATACAGGGTGGTTAATATATGCCAATGGAAAATTCGAGATGCTATGCATATTGTTGAGAATCTTATCGCTCATCTGACATGCCGTGCCGGAAATTCTAAAGGCGTACCTGGAATGACCACCTCCACAAGAAGAACGACACCGACCACCACCACTCCCTCTAGGCATGACTTCTATGTATATTGTATAAAAATTCACAAACCGAATAGAGCAAATTATCCTTGTAAATATAGCACTTTCGGTATTCCAAATGGAACTGAGTGAATATCTAATTGCATTTCCAACTAAATAGTCTTATGATGGATGGAGTATTGGAACAGTATGATGAAAGCTTGCATCATGTGTACATTTGTATTTGTATTTCCATGGTACGGACGAACTCAACGTTTTTCGTCTTGGACGTACGCTAATAACGTGTGCAAATTTCACATGTAATGTTCTCAGTAAATTACGTAGGTACTGGCCTAGCAAAAGGAAATTGACAGCCTTAGGACTTTAAACTACACTTTACCTTTACCTTTACCTTTTTTTTACACCAACACAGCACCGGTTAAAGGTCTACGCCATACAATGCGGTCGTAGTAATTTTTTGCATAAAGCACATGCTCCTTGGTTTTATAACGTGGTGTCAATTCGACTCAGAACAAAACTAGAATTAGGCAGAATTATTTACGTTTCGCAGAAAAAGCTCAGTGTGATTACTTCAGAGTTCATTTAAGCGTCGTATGATAAAGTATCCAGCTTAACAATCTTTGGCAGATATTACATACCCAGTGCTTTTAAAATTTGAAAATTGTTCGACTTTTTCTATTCATTTGCATACATTATTGTGAGAAAAAGTATTTAATCTTAGGGAAATTTTTAAATTTTAAACGCTCCATCCAACTTGATAGGACCACAACGACTTTTATTGTTGCATTTTTCGAAATGATATACATTTCGATGAATCCCTATTGTTATAAAAAAATGTGTAGTGAAATTCTACATCAGGATTTCCATCCCAAAATCAATTAACATTTTTGCAATACCTTTTCCCATTAAGATTAATTTTGATTATATGCGTGTGTTTATGTATACACCCAAATCATACATAAACAAGTGGAGAATGTAATGTAATGGCATTGTCTGATTTATGGTTACTCGGTAGAAATTTAATTCTGGACCTTAACCAATGCTATGAAGGGAAAATCTGAACAATAATTTGATGGTTTTAGCCAAAATTTAAATATCAAACATTTTACAATTAATTACACATCCTGGTTTGTAGTAGTCCAAAATGAACTCATATTTTTGCTCTCCCTAAATGAAAATGTCGGTCTTTTAAGTTCAGTTAAGTAAATGCATGTGGACCACCTACCTCGTTAACTTAGGAATGATTAATGTAATTAGAATCCATTCTCATAGGTTAGTCTATGAAATTACAGTGGACATCATTTTAAATAATTCATACTTTTTCATTCATTTCCAAATAAGTTCAGGAAGTATTCCTTCCTGGACGAAAAAAAAATCATTCCTTATAAAATACAAAACTCTGGAATGTTCACACATTTTTATATTTGACGTCGAACAAGCATTACTCAAAAAAATTAAAGCTAGTCGAACCAGTCAAAAAAACCCTGGCTGGGTCACCATGAAACTGCATCTTTCGATTTTGCCATTTTTAGTCGCCGGCATAGTAAGTTGGCTTATTTTAAATGGTTCATTCATAATATTTTTATTATTCGTCAAAAAGTTCAGAATTTTATTTTATTTTCTCGTAACCAGGTAGTCTTGAGTGCGTCTGAAGAAATTAACGTGGAAAAAGAGTGCAAGAGAATCCAGGCCGAAATAACAAAAAGAGTGACAGCGGTCATGGGTCCTTGTTCAAAGAGTATAACGTATAAAGATGGAAAAGATAAAACAGCAAAACAAAAGGTAAAAGTTTTCAGACACCCTTATTTGCTGAATCTGTACTCAAATCTTAAATTAAATTAAAATGCCTTGTTAGTTTTTTTTTTATAAAAAGATCCCTCTTTTTGTTTTGTTTCAGTGCGTCATCAAATGTGTTATGCTAAAACTAGATTTTGTGAGTGAAATTAAAATTATTTGCTAATTAATTCATTAATAATTATTAAAATCAATTATTAATTAAATTTTTAATTTTTCTACACTATGTACATGTAAAAGTTGAGTCCGGATGGGACGTTGACTGTGAAAACTATAAATGATTATATAGAGAAGGACAAAAAAAATTTACCAGAGGGGTTTGTTAGAGAATCCGTGAGAAATTTGTTCATGGAGTGCGTCAATGCAGTGGGTAAGTGTTTATAGAGTATTTTCAATATGAATAATAATTTTTATTTTAATTTGAGTGATTTGAAACTATGTATGTATTAATTTTACAGGTTCTACAATTGACCCGAGCGATCCGTATTGTAAATCATATGGACCATACCTCAAATGTGTTGTAGACAAAGGAAAAGCAGTAAGTTTTTTTTTTCACATTGAGAAAATGTTACCGATTTCGAACAAAGCAATATAATTTGCCATTTTGAATTTTACTTAGGCTTGTAATATTTAAACCCTTGGATTGACATTCTACATGCTGGGCCTGGTCTTAGAAAAAAATGTAGAATTTTCTGGAGTGCATTTCGGATTACTCACTATTTGTGTATTTGGGAAAAATTTAACTATATTAATTTTAATAAATTAAATTATACTAGCATTTAAGCTATGAACATAAATATTCATTAAAGTACTACTAGAATTTGGCATCATACATCTACCGAGTTATAATTTGTGTTTTTTTACCAATACTCTCAGGTTTGCTTTAAGAGTTTCTCATTTTTTATTTATGCGCAATGTGCACACACTATAAAATCATCTGTAGGATTTTGAAGAAAATTTAATTCTGGGCATCTCGCAAGAGATTAGAAAGTAAAATTTATAAAATTTTGTTAAATTGTTATCAAAGTATTAAAAAAAATGCAAATTGGAATTATTTTTTCACACTGAAAATTATTTTGGTTTACAAAATTACCTACTTACTATCATACAATAAAATCCAGACAGTCTGTTCACACTTCGTACAATATGGAATGGACCACCTACATCGTTTACCTTGTGATTGATTAATGTAATTAAATTTCAGTATGCTCCGTGATACTTGTGTACGTAGAAATTTTTTCTTCCTATATGTATAATAGGAATAAACTCCAGCCATTTCATTTAAATCTCGATTGAATTTCAACCCGTCTCGTCTCATTCAATCTTCAATTAAATTCCTAATAGCTGCTGGAGTATGCAATTAAAGTGCACGCATATTGCATGCACATTTTGGCTATTCATTATAGATAAATCATGCACAATAAAAAAATAAATAGCTGTTATTGAATGGGAACTAAAGCAAAAAAAATAATAATCACTCGCGGAAAAACTATAGAAATTTTTTAATGTTCACACAGCATTGTTATATTTGACTTTGAACAAGCGTGATTAAAAAAACTTTCTGCATGTTGAGTCAGTCAAGTATACAGGATCAGGAATTTCAATATTTTTTTATTAATAAATCTCTGCCGGGGTCACTATGAAACTACAGCTTTCAATTTTGGTACTGTTTGTCGCCGTGGCCATAGTAAGTCATAATTTTTTTCCAAAATAATTTCAAAAATTATAGCAGAGTTTTAATTTATTTTTATTTCCCGTAAATATGTTGTGTTGACTGTGGCTGAAGAAGTTGACGTGGACAAAGAATGCAAGAGAATCTTAGCAGAGATTACAAAAGCAGTGACTCAAAACATGGGTCCTTGCGGCAAGAGTATAAAGTATAAAAATGGGAAAGATAAAACGGCAAAACAAAAGGTACGACTTTAATATTGTACATATAAAAAATTAATTTAAAAATACTGCATTAATTCGTAGCAATTAATTAATGCATTCTTAGCTGAATTTTTAATCTTATTTGAATTTTGTAAAAATCAATCTCTTTGTTTCATTTCAGTGCGTCATCAAATGCGTCATGTTAAAAGTAGACGTTGTGAGTGAACTCATTTAGTTTATATTAATTAATTTGTAAGAATTAATAATTTTCTTTAATTGAAATTACAAGTTGAATCCTGACGGTACAATGACTGAGAAAACAGCAGATACTTTTATAGAGATAAACAAAGCTAAATTGCCTGAAGGGTTAGTAAGAGACACGGTGAGGGGACTGCTCATGAAATGCGTCAATACAGTCGGTCAGTGTCCATTTTTCTTATTATGAATGAATATAATCAACTTTTATGATGATTATTAATTTCATTTGGAAGAATTTAAAATATTTAATGAATCAATTTTGTAGGTCCTAAATTGGACCCGATTGATGAATATTGTAAATCATACGCGGAATTGCTCAAATGTTTAATAGACGAAGGAAAGGCTGTAAGTTTTTTTTAATAATTTTGTGATCATTCATGCCCAATCCGTTCAAGTTAAAATTAACTCATATGCTGAAATGACAATTAATTAATTCATGTTTTAATTTTTGTTCAGGCTTGTAATATGTAAAGTTTTCGACTGAAATTCACGGAAAAGATGACAGGATTTTCTCGGATGGATTTTTTTTTGCACAATTACAACAAGAGCTGCAGGATACTAGACTAGATTTTTAAATTAATTTTCAAGAATTAGACTATAACTCATTTAGATGTGATTTGCTAAATCAATTAAAATTTTAATTAAATTAAATAGTACAATCAAAACTCACTCTTTGTAGTTGGCGTGTATAATTACAGTGCACACTATGTTTAATTAATTAAAATTGAATCCTAGTGTGTGAAGCTGTGAAGTGAAATGAATATATGCGAAGTTATTGTGACCATACCTTTTAATTGGATTCAACTATTACATTTGCATGTTTAATTGGAAGCATCATAAAACTTTCTGCCAGACAGATGGCTTTTAATTATTAAATTCATTAGTAAGAGCGTTTGTCATTTTTAGTAATTATATTCCATGCAGATTCAAGCAAATATACATATGAAATACCAGAATGAATTTTCTACACAAAATTTTTATTTCAACTTGCTCGCAGTGTGATCATGATACATTTTCATACACTCCAGTACAAGCGGCGTTGATGGAGCCTTAACTTCTGTGCTGTATTTTTCTTCACAATATGCCAATAATGTATTTAATAATTTCAAGATCTCAGTACAAGCTCCATCAAATAGTTCCAAGGGAATTGAGTCTCCATGATTTCCATAACTCCTCTTATATAAATCCGCACACTCTCCACAGCACTGGACTGACTCTTGTTCAGGGAAATCAGCGAAATTGACTTTCACCAGAGTTACCTAAAATCAGATCAGAATTTAGCATGTACATAAATCGAAAATGCATTCCCTCACAATTAACACGTATTTGTTCATCACTCACATTTTGCATGTAAGAATTGCAGAAATTACACATGATTTCTAATTCAATAGTTGTCAAGATTTTGGCAATGGCCTCCAGTAATTTTTGTCCTTCGTTAACGAAGACCGATTCAATCGTAAAGAATGAAAATGCATCACGAATTACATCCACAGGATGGAATCTGGTCGGAGTCTTCTTCACTTGGACTTTACACTGAGGACATTCTGATTTCCAACATGAATTGCACACAAAGTGATGATTTTTGCAATCGCAATCAGATTCAAACATGACAGCCTGTGTACATACATACACATGAAAGAATTATTAGCAGATGGCAGATGCATATTTTATTTTAAGGCTTACAAGTTTAATTATTAAAATCTTCAAACTTTTTTCATAAGTGAAAGAGAGCGTACGTACGTACCTCCTTTGCAACAATGTCATGGTACGGACAATGGAGAAATTTGTTTGACTTGAGAATATCCATACAACCATTGATTTGAGTCACAAAGTACAGCAAATCTTTTAAACTAAAATGAATCTCTGAAATTCGTTTACAATGACTAAACATGTACTTGTTGAGATTGGTCACTGTCGAACTCACTCCCAATGAATTTTTACTCACTCCTTCTGTAAATAATCAGCAAGTAAGTATGAATTATTTAGGACACATGCACATCGTAAGTGTCTAACATTAATTTTTTGAATATAATTATAATAAAAATAACTTACCAAGTTTCGATGGTTGTACTTCCGGAAACCAGTTCACTTTATATTTTTGTGTATCCATTTTGCAGAATACAAACGAATCTATATTTTCTGTAGAATATGGTTCAAAATATTTGATTAAAATATTTCTTTGTACTTATTTCTTCTGTTTGGGAATGACAAACATCAATTTAATTTACCTACTGGATTGACGAGAAACAAAAATTTATTTAGTGGTTGTTGTAGCCGGTAGACTCGACGTTCATCTTCCTTAACAAATTTGCCCTTGTCCTTGTACATACAGCGAGGACGATCAATAAATTTAATGTGTTTTCCAATGCGCAATGCAATGAGTTCGCCCACGAGGAAAGTTCTCCTGTTGTACTTGTAACTCTCGGAACCAATTACTGGAGGCTATTGCTAAAATCTTGAGAAATATTGAATTAGAAATCATGTGTAATTTCTGCAATTCTTACGTGCAAAATGTGAGTGATGAAAAAATACGTGTTAATTGTGAGAGAATGCATTTGCAATTTACATGCTAAATTCTGATATGATTTTAGGCAACGCTGGTGAAAGTCAATTTCGCTGATTTCCCTGAACAAGAGTCAGTCCAGTGCTGTGGAGAGTGTGCAGATTTATACAAGAGCAGTTATGGAAATCACGGAGACTCAATTCCCTTGGAACTATTTGATGGAGCTTGTACTGAGATTTTGAAATTATTAAATACATTAATTGCTTCCATATTGTGAAGAAAAATACAGCACAGAAATTAAGGCTCCGTCAACGCCGCCAGAACGGGAATGTATGAAAATGCATCATGATCACACTGCGAGTAAATTGAAATGAAAATCTTGTGTAGAATATTCATTGTTTAGTATTTCATATTTTTGTTTGAATCTGCATTGATTATAATTAACAAAACAATTAAAATTAATTTTAAAAAATTCAAGTTTAAAATAAATCGTTGTGCAGAACTGATTCTCCGTTGATATTTAATTTAGTTCCAATATAATTTTGTTTTTATTTCTTTCTCAGATTCAGAATTGCAGCCAGGTAATTTAATATCGCCCAATTTAAGTTACAATTTTTCAATGCTCAAAAATTAAACATTGATGAGAGGGAGTCGGACACAAGTCTCAACTTGTGGATTGTCAGTGAAATACATGTGCATGGATGAAACTTTAACGGAGTTAGCCAAATCTGTCAAGCACTTTGGAGTCATGCTACCCACAATAGCCTGTAATTATAAACAAAGGAAATATAAAATATTTTGCTCCATAATTCTGAAGATGCATATTCAAGTCATAATGTAAATTTTTTACCTTGATGGCAACTGCACCAGGAGCCTCAAAACGGGAAGATGTGGATTCTCCGAATGCGACGTAACCAAAAGCCTTCAATTTGTCTTCTGAGTCATAGATGAGGAAAACTGGACGAACTTCCAAGCAATCTGTCGCAGCAAATTCCTCAACTTTGTAGAAATTGTGCCATCCTGGAAAATTTCACAGAAGAATGAAATTAATTCTCAGAAATACGCGTGTAATCCAAGGATTATCCCGAAAAGTTTGTGTAATTTTCTGCGTGCGGGAGATTTTCTATGTGCGAATATTTCGAAATAGGCAACTTGTAGTAGTAGTTAATTACCCATGCCAGGGAAGCAATCATTTTTGGACCACCCTTCAGTAATGGCTTGCTCTCTGGTCAAAGGTGGACTGGTGATATTTGCTGGAGATGGGCCATCTTGGAAGTACAATCCTGTCCCGGTTCCTTGTGTCTTAAGATCAGACGTAGATCGCCCGCCCGTGCAGATGGTGTCTGAAGGAAATGGATTAAAATCAAATTTTACAGTTCAAATTCCAATTAGGAAAGGAAAGGCGATATGAATACTCACCAGGATGGACGAAATAAGTTGTGAGGGTGAAGATCTCTTGGAAATTCAATGTCTCAGTCTGGAACATAGCGACTTTGTCATAATGGAATTGGTTGGCGGCTGACAAGATTTCACTCTTCTTCAACTATGAACAATTGAATTGGCATTATTTAATTAATAAGCAAAAATTAATCAAAATTCTAGGCTAGATATCTGACTTTGACTTACAAGCATCTGAACTCCAGCAATCACGCCATTCACGTCGAACAAAAGGGCCAAGTCTACCTTTCCCTTTTGAATGTAGCGGAATCCATTGAAGGCTCCTCCGTTCAAACAGTCTGTGCTGATTTTTTCCCAAGCCACTTTCAACGGGTTTAAAAGACTGGGCCCTTTGACTGCTTCCGCCGCAGTTCTTGGCATGTCTTTGTAGCTTGTCAATGGATTGACTCCAAATGTAACTTTGAAATCTGTCCAGAATGGCTTATTTCTTCCGAATAATTTTCCTTGTCCATTGCAAACTAAAGAAAAAAATTGAATTATTTTTTTTTGTTCTTTTCGAATTAATGTGAAAATTAATTTTACCAGATAGAAGAGCAACGGCTCCGACTAGAAGAATGATAGCTCTCATTGTAATTATTTATCTTGAAGGCAGGAACCCGGTGATAGGACTTCAAGCTTTGGATAGAATGATTACGGAGAATATTCTGACTTATATACGTTGATTTCGGATAAATATTTTCCCATAAATCATAACGTGTACGATTCGAAATTTCACATAGTTTGACAAACAAGGGCATTCTCGTGTTTCTTTACGCCACAACAAGTGCACAATTTTTTTATTTTCTTAAAATAGAGTATTGTACTTAAAAATTGTACAAGTTTTGACACGATAATTCAGAATTATAATAGGGACACGCGCGTAATTTGCAGACATTATTGAATTGTGTAGATTCAACCACAAGATCTCATATTGATGGGTACAAAGTACACTTCTAAGCACGCAACATATGTGGTCGACACTTTCAGTACTGAAAACAACTGTTAATCAATCTGAATTCAAGGTTAATTCCATTCACATTATTCACAAAATAAAATATTTGAAACTAATAGAAGTGCATAAGAATTTATTTTATGAAAGTGTATAACTTGGACACCAACTTATGTACTTCTGCGATGAACGGTTCCGCGAAAAAACTCGAAAGGTGATAATTAAGAGGTTGTAAAATGTGCTTGACATTCATTAATACAAGCATGTAATATTGTCGATTTGTCTCCATCGTGTAGCTGAAAATTAATTAAAATTAAAATTCACACCGGATAGTCAGCTTTGGCAAATTACGCTCAATGTACATAGTTCCGGAAGCTAAACTGATTTTTTTTCGTTCAAACAGAAATGAAAAAAATCATTATTCTTGGAAGTCAAATGGAAATGACGAGTGGAATACTTCCAAACTTTCAAACCAAGAAGTGTTCCACGTATTTTTACATTGTTTTCATTTTATTTTGGTACATAACAGAGAAGTCCTTCAACATCTAACCTATATAATTAAATGAAACTTTTATATTTGCATAATGCATTGTGGGTATTGTGTAAGTATCACCAAATTAAATAAAAAATGCAAGTCTTTTCACCACGTGGACCACCTGCATCGTGTAACTTCGATATTATTAATGTTATTAAAATGCACACTAGTAGTTATCATAAAAATACAATTATAATGCGTGCCCAATACAGCAATAACATGTTCACATTACATTTAGTAGTGTCAAATTTCATTTTAAGGAAATTTTTCAATTCATTGCATGGGAGGAAGGAAATAAAATTTGAAAAACCTCCAGCCTATCATAATCCATATAATTTTCAATATGTTCGCACTATTTAATAATTCCTGCTTTTTAAAAACTTCACACCTCATTGACATTAAATTTGGTTGCGTATTATTAAACAATAAAAAGATGCAAGGCTTTTCACCACGTGGACCACCTGCATCGTGTAACCCATGTAATTAAATGCACACTGTACTTATCCATAAGTAAAATACGATGCACAGAATGCGTGCCCAATAAAGCAATAACGTTATCCTGTTATTTTAGTAGTGTCAAACTTTATCTAATTACCTGTAATTATAACCATAATTGCACTACTGCATTATTGCACTAGTTGACACAATGACACCATTTTGAGAAAGATCAAAAAGCTAAAGACTTTTCATTCATTGCATTGCATTGTTGAGGGAGGAAAGGAAGGAAATAAAATTTGAAAAACCTCTCACCTTTTCAATATGATAAACCATATAATTAAAAAGGCCTCACAATTTCCAAAAATTTCACACCTTATCGTCATTGAAAATAATTTTAATTCCGTATTATTAAACAATAAAAAAATGCAATGGTTTTCACCACGTGGACCACCTGCATCGTGTAACTTAGTTTAGTATTGATTAGTGTAATTAAAATACAGGCTAGGTAGTTATCCAATAAAATATAAGCGATGCGTTTGTACGTACCGGAATTTAGGAAATGCTAGAATACTAAAGTTATTTACTTCCGAAAATATAAAACCCGACGATTCTCTCAAATCTTCCTTCAAAATTTTTCCTAGCTCTCGAGTCATCATGAAGTTCATTTATTCAATTTTCACTTTCTTAGTCGCCACAATAGTAAGTCAAAAAATCTTTAATTTTTTTTTCAAAATATTTTGAAGGAAATCGAATTTAAAATTTTACTTTGTTTATTGTTCACGTCAACATGGTTTCTTGAGTGCGGGTGATACTAAATTCGACCCTAAAGAATGTAAGAAGGTCCAAGCTGATATGACCAAAGACCAGATGACCATCGTGACCGAGTGCACAAAGAACGTTACTTATAAAAATGGGAGAGACAAAGCAGCAAAGTCAGGCGTAAGAATCCATTTTGGTTTAGAGAAGAAAAAATAAAATAATCCGCAATTTAACATAGACATTCGATTACGCATATACAAAAAACCATGCATTCCTTGTAAAATGGTGATTGCTGATTTTCCTAATTCTGAGATTTTGTTTCATTTCAGTGTCTCATCAAATGTGCCTTGATCAAAATAGGATTCGTGAGAAAAATAAAATTTTGAATACAAAAAAAATATTAAATGTTTCATTAATTAGTGTTATTGTTAGTCGGGAGAGTCGGGACTTAATATCTAAATTCATTTGCTCGATCTTTATTTTACAGTTAGGACCAGATGGTAGTTTCACGGAGCAACACGTAAATGCCTTTGTAGAAAGTAAACTTCCGGAAGCCATGAGAGAAGGGGCCAAAGTAGCCCTTGTCACTTGTGTACATGCAGTCGGTTAGATAATACTATTTTTTATGAATGAAAAATAATTTATTTTTATTTTAAATTTTGATCGACCAAAATTTTGCGTTTGTAATGTTATTAGGTAGTAAATTGGATCCGACTGATGAATTTTGTAAATCTTATATGGAACTCGTCAAATGTATAATGGACAATTCCAAGGGTGTAAGTTTTAATTAACTAAACTAAAATAAGGACTTCGGAGCTCCCAATTATTTTTTCATAAGTTAGAGTCAGAGTCCCTACCCCAGTGAGCCCAATTGAATCCTAATCTCTTCTCAACTGTGCACTATTTGTACTATACTCACGTTTGCTAATTGATCTTTGCATTTTGATCCAGTTTTGCCCGAAATAAGTCTTTCGATTAGACAGACCACCATCGTCGACTGATAATATTGGAGAATAACTCAGAATTAATTTGAAATGGATGCCCGCATGGCTACTGTCATCCAAAACATGGAACACTCAGACGATATTAATTTTCTAAATCTTTTCGCATATTACGTATATCTTGTAGTTACAACGTAGTGTTTCGATTTGGAATCTAGAGATCGTAGAAATTAAAATTTAATGCTTGGATTGCACATGTTAATGTTCATGCAATTTTTTTTATTGCGTCCGAATCGTAAGGCAAGCAATGACCAATGACCACACACTTATGAACGAAAGTACTAAGTACTGATTCCAGATCTGAGCTTCAGGTGCGTTAATTACAAAATAAATAATTAAGAAGACCTAATGAATTTAATTTAATGATAATGCCACACACTTGCAAGGAATGACTAGAAATGCACTTAATGATGATATTTTCCAGTCACGTTTAAAAATTTTGTTAAAGAAAGTCATTTCGTTAATTGACTCCCCACATAGCTAGAATTATTGAGAAACATCAACCAGTTGTGAAAAAAATTCTATGCACAGTATTTCAAAAAAGATAATTCATATAATTTTCATCGGACACCACGTACGTTATTAATATTTGACATTGGAAAAGTCCTCTAAAATCCTTACGTGCGTGCAAATTCAATTATGTGCAAACATAATAACATGGTAAAAATTGAGGTGGTCATTATCATTACAATTAAAAATTGAAAGTCGACCCACGCAGACCACCAACAATACTTATAACTTAAGATTAATCCATGTAATTAAATATTTTACAACGCATGCAGATAATACACTAAAACAATAGATTCATCGCTTAAGGTCTCAATTTATTTAATCGCGTACCGAAAATATAAAACCCGATGACTCTGTCAAATAATGCCCTTAGTATTTTGTGCCCACTTTGAGGAGTCACCATGAAGTTCCTATTTTTTATTTCGGCCATCATTTTCCTCGTCGCCTCAATAGTAAGTCGTCTTTATTTATTTTAATTTTTATATTAAAAGGTGTAAAATTAAAATTTAAAATTTGATTAATTTTTTTTCCACGTAAACATGGCGTCTTGAGTGTGGACAGCGCGGCTGATCCAAAGGAATGCAAAAAAGTCCAGTCTGACATAACGAAGAAACAGATGGCGGAGATGGGACCTTGTGGCAAGAGTATAAAAGGTACTGGAAAGGAGAAAGCAGCAAAATCAAATGTAAGAATTAATTAGAATTTTTTGAAATGTATATGTCTTCAATTTTCAGACCACCACAAAACTAATTTACTTTAATTATTTCAGTGTGTCATCAAATGCGTTATGGTCAAATTGGGATTCGTGAGTAAAAAAAAATCTGTTTTCTAATTATGCTCCTTTTAATAATTAATTAACAGCTCAAAATTTGTCTAATTTAGTTAATGCCAGATGGTAGTTTTACGGTGGCACACGTAAATAGCTATGTAGACAAAGAACTTGCAGAACCCATGAGGGAGGGAGCCAAAGAAGTCCTCGGCAAATGCGCCACTGAAGTCGGTTAGTTAATTATGTGATAAAATTAAAAATAAATGTACACAGGATTAGTTCAGTTTAATTTTGATTTCAAATATTTCAATTTTGTTAAAAAATGACAGGTCCAAAATTGGATTTGACTGATGAATATTGTAAGTCATACGGTGACCTCATCAAATGTCTAATGGAGAATGCTAAGAATGTAAGTTTTTATTAACAAGCACTAGTATTAAATTTTGAGCAACGTTATAACGCATAATTTTTTCTTCTGTTTTTGTATTAGATGTGCCCGTAATTAATCCTTCAAATTGTGCAATTGGAATGTCGATATTCTTCATGCGATTGCCGATTATTGCATTGGATTTTCTTGGACCGATTCATTTTCTGCTTATGCTCAACCATAAGTATTTGGAATAATACTCTTTTGATGATATTAATTGATGTTCATAAATATTTCCTTCTTTAACTACTCTTACGATTAGTTCCTGCATGTGACTCTAGAGACTGGTAGAATCTTAATGAAATGGACTCTTAAGAAAATAGTAATTAAATGTTTAGTTCTTAAATGCAATGTAAGGTGGAGATTTATTTACTATATCGCAGTCGAGAGTCCGGCACAGTAGTGGCACATGTTGCATTGTATCGGCATCATTTCGCTGCTCGAAAGGTTCGGGTTCGATTCCCTCGGGCAGATAATTCACTTAATTGTGATTATAATTTCATAAAAATATTCTCTTCATAAAACCAGGGGTGGCCACATGAAATGTGTAAGGCATTTTTGTAAAAAAAAAATTGTCACATCATGTCTGCTAGTTTCAAGTAATGATGCGATCAATTATTTTAATTATTTTTTTTAATTGTGACAAAAATTATAGTTAAATTCCAATCTAAATAATACCCAAAATTAGACCACTGCAACTGCATGCACTATATCATATCATCACATTTTCACATTTCATATGGCAAAATCCTCAAGGAAAACCGTACATGTACATTGTAAATTCCATTGTCTGCCGTGTGGGCGTAATAACCTGAAAATAATTGAGGTAGTCATTATTATTTAAATGATGTCAGACCACGTGTGCGATTAAAACCATTTAATGCAATCCGTAACAAAGCAGAAATACTAAAACCGTTTGAATACAATAGACAAGGTCAAAATTAATTGAATAATTTTTCGGACATAAATACATAACGCAATTTCTCAAAATTGACCTATACGATTTTGCCAAGTCACCATGAAGTACATTTTTTCAATTTCCGTTTTCGCCGTCTTAGTCGCCTCAATAGTAAGTCGTTGGTCAATTTGATTTTTTAAACTTGTAAAATAATAGGTTAGAATTAGAATTTGAAAATTTATTTTTATTTTCACGTAAACATGGTGTCTTGCATGCGGCTGACGTTGACCCGAAAGAATGTAAAAAGGTCAACGCTGACATGACAAAAAAACAGATGGCGGAGATGGGTCCATGTGGAAAGAGTATAACGTACAAAAATGGAAAAGACAAAGCAGCAAAATCAACAGTAAGAAGCCATTTGAATTTATTTTCTCAGAAAAAAATTATTCGAGTCTAATTACTAATTATAATTTTTATTTTTAGTGTGTCCTGAAATGTGTCCTGATGAGACTGAAAATAGTGAGCAAATTTTTTTCGTTCAATTAATACAGAATTAGGGAATCGTATCCATAAAATTAATTATAATTAAGAGTAATTAAACTAAATACTAATTAATATGTGCGTGCACGTATTCCCTTCTTTAGTTAGGAGAGGATGGGAGTTTTACAGAAGAACTTGCGAATAATTACGTAGACAAAGAACTTCCGGAAGCGGTACGGGAAGGGGGCAGAACAGTGCTCACTAAATGTGCTCGTGAAGTTGGTCAGTCATTAATAATTATAACGTGTAAATATATGTATTTAATTGTGTTTAAAAAATTACAAGGTCCTAAATTGGATTTGGCTGACGAGTATTGTAAATCATACGGTGAACTCATCAAATGTTTAATGGAGAATGCTAAGAATGTAAGGATTTTTTAACAAACACTAGAACTTAATATTAATCAACATTACATGACATATAATGCTAAATTTTCTTTTGTTTCGTAATAGATGTGCCCGTAATAAATCCTGGAAACATTGCAATTGGAATGGAATTTCCATATTTTGTCATATGCGGTTCCGATAATTTTTGACTTTTCCCTGTAGGATTAGTTTCTTACTAAAATTCAACCAAAAAAATTTGGAATACTATTTTTGATGACGGGATTTTGCATGTAACAATAAGAAAATTGTAATTAAAAAATTATTGTTAAGTAGGTAATTAAAGATCCCAAATTCCGTAATGTCTGTCATGTGTACCACGAGATTAGTGTCCCCTAGTATTAACATGAAATTGACGAGTAAAGAAAAACCTCCTTGGAGCAACCATTTGTAAATAAATCAAAAACTGTGGATGCTGTGCATGGGGCGGGCTAATTATTTTGATCTCTGAGTTTCTCTAGTCGATGTTTACTTGACAATTACGTGGGAATGTGGACGCCGAATTGTTAAATTCACCTCCATTAAAAATTAAAATATAACAATAATATGGCTTTTTCTATTTATAAGTAGTTTTTTAAAAAAAATCTGTGAGATATGTTGCACGAAACACTAGAACAATTGTATAGTAATTATCATGGAGTTCAAAAATTCGTCCAAATCCTTCCTTTCTTCCATGCTAGTGCAAGCCATCTAAATAATGAAGCGCGTGTGTATAATTTATATAATTAAACGTTAATTAAGGGTGCATGTATGTGTCCACCCAGTGTTTTCATAATCTGAACCTTCCCTGGTATAAAAATTGGATGACCGGCCCTGACCCGAGAACAGTTCCTTGCCCAGAAGTTCCTAAAATAAAATTATCAAAATAAACACTACAAATAAAATAAATCATCATGAAGTTAATTCTGACTTTTCTAGTGGCTGGCATGGTGAGTCTTAGAGTAAGGACGCCGCCCTGGATAGAGGACAAAAGGTCCGAGAAATAACAAAGTCCGGCGGCCCCATACTGAGAGATCCGAGTAAAGTGTTCTCTTCCGTCGCTACGGGTTTCTTGGAAAAACGGGGAAAATCCTTGTCAAAATGGGAGAATGTCGGCCAATAGTCCCGTTTCTAACAACAACAGCTGTTTTACTCAACAAAATTGAAAAAGATCAGAATTAAATTTCATGTCGCTCGCTGGAAAAATCCGTTTTTCAATTCCGATCTTTTTCGATTTTGTTGAAGAACACAACTGTTGTTGTTAGAAACGGGACTATCGGTCGACTTTCTCCAATTTTAACATGGATTTTCTCCATTTTTCCAAGAAACCCGTAGCGACGGAAGAAGAAACTTTACTCGGATCTCTCAGTATGGGGCCGCCGGATTTTGTTGATTTTGCAAAAAACGCCATGCCTTTTACCCTCTATCCAGGGCGGCGTCGTTACTCTAAGTGGTGAGTCGAATATCCAAATCATCGTAATTTTTTTTACACAAATTGCTCCCATAAAAATTTTCTTACGCATTTATAACTGCGTAAACTGCAATTCTGCTAATTTTGGAACATCCCACTGTATTATTTTTTTTGCACGCACTCTGTAGTTATTATGTAGGTAAATGTGTAATTAAAAATTAGGTTAAATTATTTTAGTGCTTGACGAGTGTTTTCACGGCAGAGAAAGCAAAAACATGCAAACAAATCACTGCAGACATCACGAAACGTCAAATCGCTGCGATGGGTCCATGTGCCAAAAGTATTCCAGCAAAAAATGGAAAGGAAAGAGCAGCCAAATCAACCGTAAGAAGAATTTTTTTTCTGATAATTTAGTTGCAGTAGAAACTAAATCTCATTTTAAAAATTACCGCTACATTTAGATATGTATAATAATTTATAAGGCTAAAACAAAAGACAAAAGTTAATATAGGAATTTCTATAGGATTGACGACAATACATACAGCAATAATATTTTATTTTGCATAACTAGCGGCTTATTTCTTTTATGCCTTATTTTAGTGCGTGATTAAATGCGTGATGGTCAAACTGGATTTCGTAAGTTAAAAGTCAATTGTCTATGTATTAAAAGTAGTAGAGTAAATGCCTTATAACGCAAAATATTTTTAGTTATCTCCAAATGCTACATTTACCGAGGAAGCCATCAATAAATTCGCAGACAAGGAATATCCAGAGACAAAGATGAATGCTGGAGCCAAAGCTGTTCTCAATAAATGCAGGGGGATTGCCGGTCATTCATTCATACAATATGTTCGAGTTCGCTGTTGACTTAAAATTAATTGAACATATTTGAATACACTGAATTTTCTTCAAAAATACAGGTGACGCTTTAGATCCGGATGAAGAATTCTGTAAAACTTATGAACCTTTGGTCAAATGCTTGATTGAAAATGTTAAAGAAGTAAGTAAAATTATTAGTATTATTTTTTGGATATTATTATGTTTGGTTCGAGTATTTAAGACACAACTCATGTTTGATTTTCAACCAGTTTTGCATAATATAAATCCTGATATGAACGGCATGGCAGTGGAGTGCTGGCTGACCCAGTCAGATCCAATCTGAAGAACTTTTTGGATTCCATTCTGTGAACTCACGATCAGCCATACAAACACACGTAGAATACTCATATTGATATTTATGGAGCAGTTTGCCTACATCTCCTTTGATTTGAATTTAATTTATGACGTAATACGCAATACGATTTTAAATGTAGTTTAAAAAAATGGTTATTGAAAACAACGTGAAATATTAAAATGAAAAATATTAAATGTAAAAAATGATGAGAGCTTCCATAATTTTGATTCGGATAAATCGAGTGAATATTGATCTGCGAAAATGAATAAAATTGATGACACCATTCAACCAACTACAACACTGCAACTTTGTGTAATTCATGCATTAATTATTTCTGAAAAATTGTGAACTATTTTGAGACCCGCAGCGGAGAGTTCGGATTGAACACGTTCTATATGTTCAGTGTTTTAACAGTTAAATTCGAAAAGAAATCAAGTAAAGCTATCAATAAGCCAATACGCCATGCCTTATAATCCAGTATCCAGTATCCACCACATAAATAAAAAAATAAACGCATTCTACTGTATAATTATTTTTTATGTCTCGCCCATATTCACTACCGTAAATGACTGAATAGATCACTTGACCCGAACAGAACGCGGGTTTCAAATAGAGCGCGGGTCTTTAGGTGCCATTTTTAAATACAACGCGGACTCAATCACAGCGCTTGTCTCAATCACCGCGCATGACTCAATTACAGCAAGAGACCTAAGTCGCTCTTTTTTTAATAAAAAGACCCGCGCTCTATCCGGTCATTTACGGATATAAATATGTACAAAGCAAACTTTCTGAAATTATGAAAACTTTCCCCAATGCCTGTAGTGAATCATGGTTGCATGTTCAACATACATTTATTAATAATATACAATTTTAACACTTCGCTGTCAAATCAAACACGTTCGGCAAACGGCAACTACAGTCATTAAGATGAGAACAACAAAAAATAGTTTGCGTAGTAGTATTTACTTACCTATTTTAGAAATCTGGAAACTATTATGTGCATCATTAAACCTTGGACGTGTTGTTTACTTGCATTGAGATGATAAGCGGAAACCATTTTCAATTGTTCCAGGTTGATTAAAAAAATGAGATGCATTAAAAAAATAAGTGCCCAATGAAATGGAACTCATTGAATAAAAATTTTAGTAATTAAAACCTTCAAGCCTACCTTATTACAACAACTACAACCTTTAGAAAGCCGGATATTATGACCTCCACCATTATTGCCATTTTTTAGGATTTAATTATCTAAAAATCATATGATATTTTTCCTTAGTTACAATTTGAACACGGAGCTGTTCACGATTCGATCAAAAAATTTCATTTAATCATTTTGGTAACTTTAATTCAAAAAGCAAAATTATGAAGCTCCTAATTCTCTCAGCATTTGTTTTAGTTTCTTTAGCGGCGCTGGTAAGAAATTAAATTACTTGAAATGGTACTTTGTGTTCTTGTGTAAGAAAATTAATTAAAACTTAATTTTTTCAGAGCAATGGAGAGACATGCAAGGAAATGGTTAAGTCAAAAATGTACAAACAACTCAAATCTTACAACGAGTGTAAGAAATCACTCAATTTTAAAAGTGATGAGGACAAACTGTCCAAAATGAACGTAAGCTGTTTAGGAAAAAAACATGGCCGGAGGTACGACAATTCCTTTAGAAATTAATCACACTTTTTGTTTGAATTTTTAGTGTATTCTGAAATGCGCTATGCAGAAAGAAGGAGTCGTAAGACATTTTACTTTATTGTTCATTTCAAACAAAAATCTTACTGTTTTTTTTAAAAAAAATTGATATAATGTCAGAAATGTTTTTTTTTTAAATAGCTAACTGCAGACGGTTACGTAGATGAAGCTTCTGCATTAGCCTACGTTGAAAGAGAAATTCCAGCAGACTTGCAACCAAAAGCCCTTGAATTGATGACAAAATGCCAGGAGAAAACTGGTAATTTTTTAAAATTCTTTTTTTCAAGAAAATTAAAATAAAATTTTGAAACTATGTATGTAATCATTACAGACAACATTAAACCCGAGGAAGAAACTTGTCTCTCATACAATCCTTTGATCAAATGCGCTATGGGAGTATTGTTCAAAGTAAGACTCAATCATCAGAATTTAAGATAAACAAATAACTCCAACAATTAATTACTAATGAACGACTTAAAATTTCAGATTTGCGGTTAAATCAGACGGAACCAAAAATACTCAACTAAAAATACCGGGCGGACAAATCGTGATAATAATATGCCAAGAAATTCCACAATTAGTTAATGCTGTAATGGAAAATTTAACCCTTTAATCGTAATAAACAGCCATTTCTAATTAAAATTGTCAACAATAATAACAATCAATACTTAAAATTTAAGTCCACAGATACAACAGCCGGAAAAATTAGTTTACTCTCCTATTCGGCCTTCTTCGGCGAAATCTTCAAAATTCTCAAAATATTCTAAAAAATTCCAGCATGAATTTGTAATACTAATACAGAAATTGTATGGCGTCTATATTTAAGCGATAAAATACAGACAGATGACACATTTCTAATAAATTCTACGCGGTACTAATACTAACTCATTTTCTAAACTCGAACACTACAACAATAAAACAAGTTGCATAAATTCATTAACAACACTGTTTTCAAATGCACCAACCCTTGTCAAATTAATACTAAGCTCATACGTACAAGGAAAGGCAACGACGAAATAACAATAAAAAAATTAGTGCATAGGGTCAGTTAAGCCGGCTCATGGTCAAGAATTCAAACAGGTTCAAGGCAAATTATTATTTGGAAAACCAAACTCCGTGCGAGATCCAAGTGAATATGCCCTGAAAATGTAAACAAAAGTATTATTAGTAAATCTCGTACATTAAAACTTACGAGGAAACGACTTTTCATGTAAAAATTCATGACATAACGAAACGAAGTGTCGCAGGTTTAACCATAACTATGGAAATCTGACTTCAGAGTTTACAGTTTACATGTGAAAATGGTTCCTTGTGAGAATGTCATTTACGATTTTATTCGTAGCAAAATATACAACAGAATATTTGTACCTCTCCACTCCATCTACCGTCTCCAATAAGACCAACGTCACGTAAGGAAAATCCTGGTTCTCAATACCTACTTTGTGGTCAACTATGAATGCCTGAAAACGTTTTCCCTCAACATCCGCTTTAAATTGACGAATTTCTTCCAGTTTCCACGGAAGTGAGTCATCAACCGCTAGACATAAAATATTAAGATTATTTCTTGAACCATTTATAGCGATAACGTTGCGTGTTATTTGATAAGCCTACGCGCAGATGGCGTTTCTGAATTTATTCAAGCAGAAGTGAGATTGCGCAAACGCACGCACGCGCATGGGCATAAAATCTCAAAATATCTTACTTTGAAAAGATCCGATGGCTGCTTGAATTGGTAGCTGGTAGTACACTTTACGCAATTGAAGAAGACAATCCTGGTTAACAATGACCATTGTTCCATAGTCCATCAACTGAACACACACTTGCATAGGTTTGTCCTTCTCCTTCACGAAATCGTCGACTCGGCCCCTAAAATTTTACATTATAAAAACAATTAACTTTCATAATATTCATAATTAAAAGAACACATGGTTTAATTCATAATCGCCATAAAAATTGGTCAAGCATGGCAGCATATTTATCGTGGAGAATGTAATAGACCACAGGCCGGGAAATCGAATCCCACTATACAGAGAAATGGCAGGGGCAGAAATAACCAAGTGTTTACTAGTACGTTCATCCACCCGGGTTATTTTATTGCACAACCTATAATTCTAAAGGAAACGGAGAACCCATTACTAATTTATTTACCTGTACCACCAGTCCTTGTCCGCAACGTAGACAGCGTAGAAGCATCCAACGAAAATTGCTTTGGGATCAATACTTGCATTCTCATTCCAGTATGGGACATACCATTCATTCATACACTCTTCCATGTACTCCAACTCTGGAGTCGTCTCATTGTTTCTTATCTAATAAGGAAAGTTAGAAAAGGCAAGGAATAAATGCAAATGCCCGTCCAAGGAAATCAAAAAACTCAATGAAAAATTAATTGAATCACCACACCGGTCACTCAACTGCACTTAAGCTAAACTCACATAAAAACTGTCCGGTGATTGAACTTCCGTGACGATGATGTCATTGAATAATTTGGATTGGAAATAGTTTCCCATACGAAGACGGATCTTGGAATTCTGGAAATCTGCATAATCTTGTTCTGTCCCGTATTGCGGACCTGAACAAAAAATTCATTGTCATTATTGAATATTTTTTTTAATTGCGATAGTTCATTTGTTGCGACAGGGAATTTCAGCTCACCATAACTATAGCGGCGTGAAGTGCTGGGGACGACCTTCGGTTTCTCTGTCTGAACGTTTAAGGTTCCCTGGAAAAATTTATAAATTAACAGCCTCTGATTATGAACCGCACTGTAATTATATTATTACAACGGATTGATGTAAAATCTAACCTTATTCTTTTGGACCGCGGAGGTTCTGAATTTGAAAGCCGATTTCAACTCATTAGGGACACCTGGAGTTGAGTTGATTTTATTCATGATTGTCTGAGCTGCTTGAGCGAATTTCTTGGCCATATAAGATGGCGTAATGTCAGGTGGTGGAACATTTGCCTTGAGAGAATTGTCCGAAACAAGAGTATTTTTCTTGACATTTGGGCTTTTGACACGGCGTGAAGCACTAGTGATGCTTTTATTGGTCGTAGTAGATCCAGCGGTACCTCTACGAGGTGGACCCGAACCCAGTGAAGTACTTTCAACAAAATCTTCAGTGATGTAAGTCACTCCAAATTCCTCATCCGGATCCACGAATGTCAATTTCTAAAAAAGGTAATATCAAAAAATGAAAAGGATTCTGTATTTTTTAAATATAAATTGGTTATCTTTACATTTTCATAAATAAGAAACTGACCGGTGTTTTTCCCCATTCAGAAATCGGGGGCAATGCCCTTGGTCTCGCTGGGGTTTCCTGTGTTGATTCTGCAACTGAAGCAACTTCCTTCGAATCTGCCTCATTGTCAATAATTTCACCTTTGTATTCGGGAGGTCTAAGTTTTTCATTCTGATCCAAATCATCGTCGTTCGCGTTGAAACCCCAGAAGTCAACATTTTCAGTTTTCTTGGCATTCAATTTCTCGGCATTCAACTGTAAATATTTAACATGAATCAATTAACTGAATGAACTGTTTGTTGGTGAAAATTATTATAATGAAGGCACATTTGCAGTAGAAGATAATCGGCAGATTTGATAATTTGGTGTTAGGTCGCGATCGCAGCAACTTGATATGGCAGAAAACCGTTAAAATTAGAAATACCTACCTCACTTTCCTTCAAAATATTTGCTTTCATATTTTTGATGAACGGAGAGTCCGGGTCATTAAAATTCGGATCGGCGGCTCCGGTCCATGACGCATCCAATTTACTTTTTCCGGATGTGTTTTCTGGGAAAACAACTTTTGAAGACGTAGAACCTTTCTTCACTCTGGGGAAAAATTGACCATCATTGAAGTCGTTTGCCATAATTGATCTCCGCCTAAAATAATAAAGAAGAAGAAACAGTTGTAACTTTTTTTTGCAACTTACCCCCTTAAGGAAATTAAGAGTAGGCGATAATCAGACTAATTTTTCCAATTGTAGTTGAGAAATAATGATTAATTAGAAAACAAATTGTAATTACGCAGATTTAAAACTAAACGTACGACAATGCGGAAGAGCGATGAACTGCACTCATGTCAGCTCTAGATTCCTAGACTTTATGCGAATCCGAATGACCAGACCAATTCGACTCAGGTTAATTTTATTTGTAATATTCAAAAGAAATTAATTGCAGGCGCAGACACGAGAACGGTCGGAGATACTAGGAACAGGAAGCACCACAACGTTTTATTATGACAGCCCCACAAATATATCCCGAAACTGACAGTTGTAAAAATTGTGAGTGACAGACAAGTTTTTGGAAACTCGACTTGGTTGAATTGAATTTATTGCGATGTTGTTGTAAAATCCAAAAATATAGGCACTACGCAGCAAACAAATTAAAAATAGATTGGAAATTGAGTTTCCAAGAGACAAGGTAATATAATGGTGATATTGCACAATACAAGAAACTTTGACTATTAAAATGAATCCATGGTATTTAAGGCAATTTCAGATTAAAATGACTAAGTCGTTCGGCGTTCCAACTTCCACCTGACTGGACTGACTACTTTTATTCTGACTCTGGGAAAGGAAGGATAGAATTAATGGGTTTTTAATTAATGAAGACACCAAATGTAGTGTGTCGGTTCTACAGGATGGGCCAACGTAACGGTGTCCTCAGAAAATTGTCTAGTTTTCTCATACAGACAGACGGGAATCGATTTGCGACATCAGGCCCTCTTTAGAAGCATTCCCAGAACCGCGCGCGTTAATACTGGTCATCAATATGCAAAATTTTACCTACGTCGTTTCGTTAAGCCGTTTGTCGAAAGGACTTTAAACTATTTAGAATCGACGCACGATACTACACGAAATAACCAGTCAGGCGGGTATGTATGGCAGGCAATCCCTCTTCTCAATCGTTAAAACTCAAAATTGTGTATTTAAATGTTTAATAAAATGGCTTGCTCGTTTCATGGACAAATCGAAATTTGGCTGGCAATGGCAATGGTAGTAATTTATTTAAGGTAACCTTGCATTCATCCAGTTTTAACTGGTTTCTGTATTGCCAATCAATATTTGTCAGTCAGGATTATTAAAGTTTCTGTAACCAGTCGCAGTCCATTTTCCATAAAATTCCAAATACGCAAATTATAAATAAGAATTCCATAACAGAGAGACGACCACGGACGGCAAATACATAATGATGAATGATAATGGCACACTAATTAACGTGACATACGGGCATACATATATACATAATTTACAAGGATTACCTTACCTGTTTCAAAAAGATAATTTGGATAATGTGGAAACAAGTTCCTTAGTTGTTAGTCCGGTTTAATATTAATTTGTATTTAGGTCGAAGGTCGAAACTCGAAGACAAAAAATATTTTGGTCTGTCAGAAAGCCAAAGCCAAAATTCCAGAAACGAATTGTCGAACTAACTACGTCTTGGTCTTGTGTCTCGAAACGTCGCAGTCGCAAGTTGTACAGTAAAAGTTTTACCGCGCGCGTAAGAAATGAAGACATGGATTCACGGACGGATGACAATGACGGGGTACTTGAAGATGTGCGCTGCTATGTAATTTAATTAACCCACTCATTACATTAATTTTTAGATAATTTATGCGTAAAAATTCATCAAGAATGCCAGTGTAAACTAAACCGGGTAATGACATGCATACAAAATGCAATAATATAATTATGGCGCGGCGTAATGATTACGGTGTACTACGAATTACATTTTATTAAAATTCATTGCTTCAGAAGATGGAATTACGTGTAATTATATATTATACAGGGTGAGCCAAAACCAACCGTCTTTTTATCCTAATTCCCACAATTTTAACTCCATCTAAAAAGTGAGATAGCCATTTTTTTCAAAATTTAACTGCGCGTTTTATGAGCCCTGTCCCATTGAGCTGCGCGCTTCTCAGCGCGCACAGTCAATTAAAGTGTAAAAAGGAATATTGGAACATGAACCTGTCCTTGGGTAACACGCGGATTGACCTCAAACTTGGTGTGGTGGTCAA